>CAUYQU010023592.1:0-60350 GCA_963574635.1 Cheracebus regulus | reverse complement strand
CATTGGTGCTCCTTCCCAGGGTCGCCGCCCGCAGGCCGCCTGACGGGCAGGTAGCCATATAAGGCAAAAGGCCAAACGGTCATCTGACCGTCTCCGGGACCGTCGGCGCCATCTTAGTGGCGCAGTTAAACTCCCACAGGGTTGGGGGAATTAAAGTAGTTGGAAGTTGGTCAAGCACTTATATCTCTCTAGGTTGTCTCAGTGCCTCTTTGTGGGATCACACCACAGGAGCTATGTTTGTCCCCCTCACAGCACGAAAGTTTTAGGAGAGTCAGACTGTTTACATGGTAACTGAAAGTTCCAAGAGAACCAGGTGAAAGCAATGTCACTTTCCATGACAGCCTCAGAAGTCACGTAACATCGCTTTTGCTGTCATCACAAACCTAACTATACTGAAGTGGAGGGAATGTAGTCTCCCAACTCTTAATGGGAGGAGTGTCAACAACACATTGTAAGAGCATGTGGGACAGGAGATAGTGTTGCAGCCGTTTTGCAAAATAAAATGTGCTAAACATGAAGAAGAGATTAGACAGTGAAGAAAAAGGAAGGGATACAAAAGAGGAGGCAAAATGTGTGCAACTAATAAAGAAAATACTCATTCAACAAGTAATTGTCAAACACTGCTTGAGTCAGACACCACTAAGAAGTATGAGTACACTGATAAGTCCAAAGTGGTCCTAGCCCTAAAAACAGAATTTTCTAGGTGAAAAGGTTATGTATAAAACAGAGGAAGGATTTAGGTGCTCTTATACAAGGACAACAAGATTCATGGCATCTTATGATATAGGATAAGAGTTGGCATACTACAGACTGCAGATCAAATCCAGCCTACCTCTTACTTTTTTGAATACAGTCTTATTGGCACACAACCACATCTACTCATTTACATATTTCCTCCAGCTGCTGTATGCTACAAAGGCAGTATTGAGTAATTGGGACAGAGACCTTATGGCCCTCAAAGCCTAAAATATTTACTATTTGGCTTTTTACAAAAAAAAAAAAATCTGCATTTCTCAAGTAGAATATTGTGCATCCACTTCAAAGAGTGGATAAAGAAAGAATTCCTTTATTTCTTTATCTGTAAAAGAGTGGATCAAAATCCACGATGTTTTACTTCAGAAGTGGACAAATGTTCAGAATGGAACTGAAGCCAAAAGAGAAAGGCCCAGATTTGCAGCACAGTATAGAAGAATGCACACGGGTCCCTGATTTAGGAAAATGAGATTATTGGCCAACCACTGGGTAGCTCCATGATTTTGGGGACATTTCTCCACCTCTCCAAGTCTTCGTTTCCTTAGGAAAAATCTTAGTTGTTCTTTTAGTGCCTGAGATTATGTTGTGAATCAAGTAAGATAATGTATAAACAAATACTTTGTACACTCTGAAATGCTAAGCACACATTCTATCACCTTTTCCACTCCTTTTTTCTCAATAAAGCTTTGTTGATGATCTTTTATTTCATCTGTATTTTTACAATCAGGACATAATTTTCTTCTTTTATAACTTTCAATGAGCTCATTTTTTTCTATTTTTGATAACTGAAATTCTTATTCTCCAATCTTTGGTCCTTTCTTGCTTCAAGACACTAGAAATGATTCTTTATAAATCCTGACTTCTACAACTACTCTCACTTCTCTAAATCCTTCTCTAACAGAGTCCTCACTCTTCTCTCTTTCAGCCTGAAATGATTTTCCTTGCCTATTTCAACCTTTATTCCCACTTTTCTACATATTTTTCTCCTTATCTACTGGAGATAGAGAGATACTGGTGGAAAGAGGTCCCTAAATACTCTGATTATTTTTGATAAAGTTCCATGATGGTTCCACAGTCACTAAAGTCCTAGAAGATGCATTTTAAGAAGTCCTGAGTAGATCCTCTGTAGATATCCTTGGCAATCTCTTGCAAGTCTATGAACTCATGATACGTTGACCAGGACAATTCATCTAAACTCATCTCATGCCAATGAGTCTAAACCACACAGTCATTAATTATGTGTTCTTTTTCTGCATTCTTTCATGCTACCAGATTAGCTGCCAATCCATCTTCAACTAGGGAAAATCGGCACCAATAATCTCCTCCTTCATATTCCTCTCACTAAGCATCTTCTATGCAATTTGTAATCTCCAAAAGATTGGACTAGTCAAGGAAATCTGGCCACATGGAATTTGAGTAGTTATAAAACATCCATATTGAAATTTCTCATTCAAAGGAGATAACTTTTAATAATAACTTCACCCCTTGGTTCAGTTGGAACTTTCAGCTCTTGCACTTCCAAGCCAGCTGGTCATTTAACACACATTCCATGCACAGAAAATGTTTCTGTACCGGAAACCTCACTAAATAACTATGACAATAAGCTCAAGAATGTTATGACCAAGACACAAACAGAGCAGGAGGATTTCAGGAGTTCTTCCAGGGAGAACCACAAAATGATTCCTGGTATTTCATGGTGCAGAATAACTGGAAAAGTAACTGGAGGCTAATACAACAGGAGAATGCCAAAATTTAGACAGCACTACTCACTGGTTGAGTAAGTGAATGATAAGTAATAAGACTCTTGTGGACAGAATGTAATATCAGATCAGGGCCATTGGGAAGTGGGTGGCAATGTATTTGTGTGAACAGGGTAAAGAAAAGGCATCTAGGAAGAGTTTAAAGGGGAGCTAGATCAGATGTCGTGTGTTTTTTAAATACCTTAAGTAGGAAAAATTTAACCTATGTAATAAACACACAGTGCTGCAAATTCCTCATGAAATTTCTTTAGAAGAAACTCTTTTTGGCTCTGGCTACATTATAGGATTGAGCAACACTTTTAACTTGAAGCAACTTTTATGAAATTGGACATTTATTGAAACTTGAAAATGGTCAATTACATGCTTTGTTGAATGAATGAATTTGTGTCCTGGCAAAAAAAAAAAAAAAAAAAAAAAACACCTAGGTCAAAGAGAAACACTTATGTGGCATTGCAATTTCTTTATATGTTTTCTATTTTTCACTTCTGTGTGTCATGTTTAGTAATGTCTGTGTTTTAGTTCTGTGACTCATAACTCTGTTCCTTAAGATATTCATGGGGTATGCAAGAAAAAGAATGATATGATGTCAGAATTATTTATTAAATTGTAGAATCTTAGACCTCAAGCAGCCCTAGAAATTACCTAGCCCCATGGTTTCAGAACAGTCATTTAATCTTGAACAGCACTGGTAAGAACTTAAGTTGTTAACCTTGAACTTAAGCTCTTACCAGTGCTGTCCAATATTAAATCCTAACAAGCCCATCGCAAAATAAGAAAAATGAGGAGGATATTTGCATGTCAACATTCTTGTGTGTGTGTGTCTGTGTGTGTGTGTCATGTCTGCCAATTCTTGTTTCTTGTAAAAGACTATTATATTAAAATGCCCTTTCTCTTATGAAGTGCTCATTGTAGCAGATGTTAGTTGTGTGTGTGTATGTTTGTAATATCTTCATTTGGCAAACTAAAATGATAGTAATACTCTGTTTGCCTTACCCAACCCCCGCCAAGTTTTTGAAATGTTACTAGAAAATCACATGTAATCTGAAAATCATACTTCCCTTCCTTCCCAAATTATTCTGTCTAACTGAAAGCCAGTTGTGCTAATAAAGAAATCTCAAGAGACAATTTGGGAAATAGTCTCCTATAAAGTTAGCAGGGGAAAAAAATGTAAAATTTCTCCCCACCCCATTCCTATTTTCTTCTCCCACAAAGACTCAGAATCCATTCCTAAATCTTGAATTTTCTCCTTTGGAGAAACTCTGGGCATGCCAGCCCCTCCTTCACATTCCTGGAATCAGCTGCAGTTTTTTGTGGGTGGGTAGGAGACTATGGCCTTCCTGTTGAATCAGTGAAGAGGCAATTGTCAAATGGCACCCAAGCTTCTGGGAGGAAGAAAAGAATGGCATATCCAGAGCTATTCCACGGATCAGGCTCAGCTGGTATGAAAAATTCAACCCTGACTGCTTCTGCAGTCCAGCAGAACAATGACGTTGGAGACAAGGTCACCTTTTCTGTCTCTTTCTACATTGAGCATGTTTACAAGAAGATAATATTCAAGAGCACTCTCTCAATGCTAATGAAATACTGTCATTGCATCCTGAATGATATGAGGCCAGAAGGAAAGGAAAGAAAATTAGAAGATGTTTTTACCTTGGTTAAATATCTGCCAAGTACCAGTGGACCAATACATATATTTTAATTTTCACTTGTTGAAAACATATTCAAAGATGACAGATTCCTAAGGACCGAAAATAACACATTACAGATAAACTAGTAAAAGTAAATGGGAGGTGATCCACCCTCTGAGAGTAGATCATGAATTGTTGCCCTTCCTATTCAAAGATGACATTGCAGTGTTTACCACAAGGTGCAAGTGTGACCAATCAGAAGTCTCTCCCCATGGTACTCCAGAAATGCAGTTTGTAGCTTTATAGCTGCTGGCATTCAACACCCAAACCACACAATGTGTTATCTCTGGTTTTTGGACACTATACTTTTCAACATCTCATTTAGTTATTTAGCAATTACTTATTAAATAACTACTATATGCCACCATATGGTAATACAATGATTCATAAGACACAGCCCTTGCCCCTAAGGGTATTTAATCTACTTGAAACATATTGAATATCTACTGTATATTAGTTGTTATGGACTAAATTTTGTCTCCCCCCTCCCCGCCCCGAGATTTACATGTTGAAGCTCTAATCCCTAATGTGACTGTATTTGGAAATAGAGTCTTTAAAGGGATAATTAGGGTTAAATGAGGTCATCAGGGTAGGTCCCTAATCTGGTAGAACTGATGTTCTATAAGAAGAGGACCAGACATCAGAGCTCTCTCTTTCTCCATATACACACAAAGAGGTCATGTGAGCACACAGCATGAGGACAGCCACCTCCAAGACAAGTGAAGAGGCATCAATCTGAAGTCTACCTTGCTGACACCTTGCTTTTGGACTTCGCAGCCTCCAGAACTGTCAGAAAAATATTCTGTTGCATAAGCTATCTAGTCTGTGGAACATTTTATGGCAACTATAGCAGACTAAGACACTAGGCAATGTCACAGGCATTTCTTACACACTTCCCTGTAGTAGCATGCCCCAATGTGCCATTGCTTATCTTGCTTAGAACTGTGCTTTAATACGTGTCTTCAGTTGTAACCCAGACTGGTTCTAGTTTGGGGTTTTTTGGTTTTGTTTTGTTTTGTTTACAAGGCCCTTTTGTGTATCTCTTCTGGTGCCTGGCTTCCCTCTATAAACCCATTCACAGAGAATCCAGTGCTCTCAAGCTGCTGTCAAGATGCACTGAAGCTTTTCCTGAGATTCCTCTTCTGAGACAAGATGATTCTTTCTGCTCTCCCTTATTTCCATCAAGACCTCCATTCAGAGGATAGTGTAAACAGATACACCCAGTTATACAAAAGTGTCCATGAATGAAAACTGTTATTTCTCATCTGAAGATTGAGTACAAGGCTATGTTGCTACTCAAAGTGTGGTCTGCGAACCAGCAGCACCGGCTTCACTTTGGAGCTTGTTAGAACTGCAGAATCTTGGGCTCTTCTCCAGACCAATTTGCATGTGCAGTAGAATTTGAGAAGTTCTGCTTTACCAATAGTTCAAAATAATTAGTCAGGCATGTGTCTATGAGCCAGGCAGCACCTCACAAGACTGAATTTCATCACCCTTCAAATGGAAACAAGCATTTAAATGATCTTCTGAGACTCTACTCTGGCCTTTCTAGTTGTCTTGATGTGCTCCTGTGAAGTTTGCCTCCTTGCTAAATGTTGCAACACCCTCACACAGTGTCTTCTGCCTCCTTTCAGGAACAGAGCAGCACACATGCAATCTCCTAACCCATCTGCCTGGGGCTCTCTTTTTCTATTCCGTGACCTGGTCTCCTCCATCTGCTTAAAGGAGGAGGGAATGCCTTCCTCACTGGAGATCCAGGCCTGCTGCTATGGGGTCCCTTAGATCCCAAACCTTCTAGTCACCAATTTCTCACCCTTTCCACTATATTCAGCAAATGAACGCCAGCAGAAACTCTTTCCAAGGCAAAAAGACCTAAGCCTTTCAATCCTTTGAAACTTTTCTCAATTAGAACTAAAATTTAAACATACTCATGTGTGCACACAACCAATTAAACAAAAAAAAAACAGATACCAAAGCCACAAAGAGAAATAAAGAAAATAGAAAAACTTTCTCAAGGGAATAATGTGTATTCAACAGAGCCTTGGCCACAAATATCCTGAGGCAGTATGATTTAACAGTTAATTAATGTGGGATACTGGAGTAAGACTACCTGAGTTCAATCCCAGATATACCACAGAATAATCAGGGAAAATAACTAACTCTTAAAAATGTTCTCTCTCCTTAAGACTGACAGTATCTTTGGCAACATACAGCTACTGAAACACTCACAGATGCAATTGTTTTTCCTAGCTAATATTGAAGTGCTGTGAAAGTTGATTTTGCTTCAAGGGCAGGAGAGTATTACCACTCCAAGAGTATGAAAGTGTTAAAAGTATAGATGTTAAGCATTGTAGCATAGGGTGTGGACACTGACTACCTGAGTTTGAATCCTGGTGCTGCCATTTACCAGCCACGTAGCTTTGAACAAGGTACTTAACCTCACCATTAAGTTTTCTCACTGGCAAAGAAGAGATAATAATAATGTCTACAGTATAGGGTTGTTATAATGATTAAATGAGTTATTTTACATAAAAGTACTTAAAATAGAGCTAAACAAAATACCAAAAATGTTAGTTATTATTTTAATATTATCATCTGTTGAGTACAGGTGCTTTTTAAAAATAAAGTCATTTTCTGCAGCAATCACTAAACCCAAGAAAAAAATGTGACCTTATAATGCAGCCCTTATCTGTGGTAGTCAGTCTGCCTGGTATTCTTCTACGGTGTCCCTGTATCTTAGAGAAATAAAAACACTGGGTAAAATTCACGGAAGGTGTTAGATAAGTAAATTGATTTATTCATTCACTGAATGTATATTATTTCCTGAGTGCCCGCTAGGTGTCATGTATGATGTCTTCATGGAGCTAGCAGTACAGCAGCAGAGACAAGCATAAAGTCAACTCAAAAACAAACATAGAACACTTCACACTTTGGTAAGTGCTCTGAAGAAAGAAAATATCTCTCTATTACAGAGAATCTTAAGGGGACCTTCTTGGGGTCCCTTTAAGTCATAGTGGCAGTAGAAAATTCTAGAAGAAGAAACTGTTTTTGTACGTAATGCATTTCCCAATGTGTTTCAAAAGCATAAAAGCTCCTTCTCAGAGAAATTCTTTTAAATTCCTCTTGAAGCTTCACAGTTCATGTGGTCTTAATAAATTTAGAGGCCAGGTACATTGGCTCATGCCTGAAATCCCAGCATTTTGAGCAGCTGAGATGAGAGGATCACATGAACCTAGGAATTCAAGATCAGCCTGGATAACATAGTGAGACTCCTACAAAATTTTTGAGATCTCTACCAAAAAAAAAAAATTAGATGGGCACAGTGGTGTACTCCTGTAGTCCCAGCTGCTCGGAAGGCTAAGGCAGAAGGATCACTTGAGCCCAGGAGATGGAGCCTGCAGTGAGCTGTAATGCACCACAGAACTTCAGCCTAAGTGTCAAGAGTGAGACCCTGTCTCAAAAAAAAAAAAAAAAAAAAAAAAAGGAAAGGTCCTGGAAGAACCTGTAGTAAAGAAAACTGTTCTAATTTATAAACTTAGTTTTTCTGATGTATTTACCCTTTAATCTTCAGCACCTAGGATAGTGCTAAGTATACTAGAAGAATTTAATAAACACTTGGTAAATAAATGAATGAGAAAATGAATACATGAACAAATCATGAAACCATTTTTACATAATATCTGTTAAAACCCTCCACAACTAACACCCTGCAGACCACATGGAAAGGGGGGAGGTTGCCAAGAAGATACTGTAATGAGGAGAGAAACAAAGGCCTAATCCACCCCAGAGTTTGTACACTTTCACAATTAGTCCAATAGAAGAGAGGATATAGAATCAGGACTACGTCTAGGGTTGCTAAAGACTTCCTCTTTCTTCCATTTTGATTTTGTACAGAGACATGACAGAATCTCCGGACTTGGTACTTAGAAATTTTCTGTATGTTCCTCTCCTCAATCTCCACCCAGGTTTTATGTTTTCTCTATGTTATGTTGGCATTTTTTTCCATGCTGATGACTAATCTCATTTAAAACATCCTTGACAGCTTATTGCTAGGTCTTCAGTCAGGGCTGGAAGGAGTTGAATTTTTTTTCTCAAATTGTCATGTGTTCAGTCTGGGTTTCAAGAAGTCTGGACCATGTCATATCCAGATCCATCCATCATCCACTGCAAAGTACAATGTGCTAGTGCCATGTTGTTGCCAGATAGTTGTGGATTCCAGACCTTCATCACTCAGCTGTGGAACAAACCACATTCCAAAGGTGTTTAAATGAGTAGTATGGCTAACAATTCCCTCCAAGAAATAGGCCCTGCCTTAGAGACAGACAGCAGATTAGTGGTTTCCATGGGAAATCAGGAGATAAAGAGAGAGGGAAATGGGCAATGACTGCTAAATGGGCACAGAGTCTCCTTTGGAAGGTGATGAAAATATTTTGGAAATAAATGGAGGTGATGGTTACACAGCATTGCGAAGGTACTAAATACCACTGAATTGTACATTTTAAAATAATTTTATGTTATGTAAATTATACTTCAATTTTAAAAAATACACAGTCTGGAAAGATCTTCTGAAATTTCAGCCTTAACATGATGTGAAGAGGAGAATGCTCCATTAAAGAGGATACAAGCTTCTGCACCTAAGATTCTAGGAATGCTGTGAACTATGGAGCTCACTCTGCTCCACTTCAGTGTCAAGAACGAAGATTCTAAATTGTCTTTGTTAATGCAAGGAAGAGCTGTGGCCACCAGGCACTTGTCAGCAGGACTTTGATATTCACATGACTTTGAGACATGTGAATATATCTGTTCAAGTACATTTCTGGATTTTGATATGAAACCAAAGTGTCAAGACACTCCTAAAACATAAAGAAAGCTTAGTTACAAGATCCAGTATTTTTAAAAATTTTCTTTGAGTCTGGAACTAAAATATGTATAGGTAATATGGACAGAAGAGGAATTGCTAGGGTGGGAAAAAATACAGCTGTGAGAAAGGAAAAAAAGGGAGAAATGACTGTTCCTTTAAACACATGTATTAATCACAGTTCAAATGCAATTGAAGGTAGGAAGCCACAGCTGTGGAGGGCAGAGGGGGCACATGATTATTATTTTAAATACATTTACATTAAATCATTACTGAAAATAGGGAACAAGACTAGGAATTTGCAGCTGGGAGGAGTGTAAAGGGAACTCAGTCCCCGTCCTTCGAAATGGATGAGTTAAATGGGTCTCAACTAGGTCAAAGGGGGCACCCTATGCAGCTGGAGGTGGGAGGACCACTGGAGAATGCTAGTTTGTCTCCCTGTCACTTTAAAATATGCTCCTTCCCTCTCAGTGCTTACAAAGGAGCTGCTTACAGAATAGAGAACAAAGGAAGTGGGAGAAAACCAGCTTCCTAACTAGGCTACTTTGATTTCTCAGCTTTAAAAACTCCATGAATTTTGTAAGATACTGTTATTTTTTTATTTCCCTGGGGGAAGAAGTACTAATATCTCTATACTATGGTTTCATCCTGAGATCCATTCTTGACATTCTTTCAATGTTAGAAAATATCTTTAGGGCAGAGGCTATTAACCTCCCACATTAATTTATGTATCCCAGAACCCTGCACAATGTCTGGCACTATTACGGATGGATGGATGGATGGATGGATAGATGGATGGATAAATGGACAAATGCTCTTAAGAAACCAGGGCTAAATATGCATCAAAAAAGGGGCATGGCCACTATCTACGAAGAAAGTAGATTTGGGTTTGGAACTCTGGAGTCAGCTTAGGAAGCTTCATAGACAGAATAAGCATGAGAACATATCTGCATTAATTTGGATGACGCTTCTTGGAAAGGCGTAATAGAGCCAAAGGAAAACAAACCAGAAGAAGGTAATAAGTGAAAACAGCGTACGGAATCACTTGGAAAGAAAATCTCCATTAAGTCAACAATTATTCCTCCCTCTCTAGGGACACTGGGTCTATCATACCACTCAGAAAATAGTACAGGCTACTCTGGAAAATCACTGGCTTTGGTAGTCTCACAAACTTGATTTCAAATATTGGTTCTGCCACTTGCTGACTATGTGACTTTGAGTGAGTAGCTTTATCTTTCTGAATCTCAAATTTCAAATCTATAAAATTGTAATTCTGATGATAACATCCAGGCAATATTGTTGTGAAAATTAAACCAAATGGTATAAATAAAGTGCCTAGCATGTAGAGATATTCAAAAATGTTCATTCTTTCAACTGGATACAGCGGTGTACTAAAGCCAGGTTGTAGCAGCACGTAAGAGTCAATTGTACACTTATCTTCTTCTCCAGTTCATTCTTGAGTTCAGTGTCATCAAGTCGGGAACTCAGAACTGGCCATAATAGAAGTGTTTATATCACAAAAATTGGCAAACACAATGATCAGAATCTTTTTTTCAGAAATGTAACTGTTAAGCATTTGACAGCATACCACTGACTAACATTCCAAATGAAAGTGTAGGTGACAGAAAGAATTCTGGTTTAGGAATGAGGAGAATTAAGTGCTAATTCAAGTTTTGCAAAGTGCAATTTGTATGGCTTTGAATCAGTTACTTTACCTTCTGAGTCTAAAGTTTCTTTATCTATTAATACAAAATGAGAGCTGTTGAAATAGATTAGGTTTGAGTTTTTGATAATGAAGAATTGCAATTTGATAATGCTTCTACTATAAACTAGAAATGCTACATAAAAATAACGCTTGTATTTATGTATACAAAACTATGCACAAATAACATTTGTATTTATGTATATAAAACTATGCATAAATAAATATAAATAAACTACATGCAAATATTTTTTAGACATCAAAGATCTAAGGAGAAAGTAAGGAATTACTAGGACAAAACTGAAGGTAAAGTTGAAATGAATGCAGGAAAGTAGGAAAGAATGTTTTTGTCTTGAGAGCATTTGCTATTTCAACAAATGTGAATTTTAATTTTGTTGGCCTCACTTAGCATGGTACATAGAAATTTAAAAGCCTAAACCCACATAATTGAAGTATGTAATAAGGTAATCTCTTCATAGTAACTTAGAACTTTAAAATAAACCTACTCTCTCATGTTCTTTCAAATTCACTTTCCATGGTTCGAGAAATCTGAAACTTCATCATGGATAGAAGTGACCCGGGACTTTAGTTCCCTCATCTGCCTGAGAGAAGCACATAGAATCCCTTAATCTTTGGCCTCAAGTTACTCCTACAAATAAATTTTTCAAGTATAATGAACATATTATAGTCAAAGATAACCAGGTCCTTAAGAAGGCACTGTAAGTGATAAGCAGCAGAAATAACAAGCAACAGAAAACAGATTAACAAAAACTTAGATAATAAAAGTAGATAAAATTTCACATTATAGCCCAGGCACAGTGGCTCACGCCTGTAATCCCAGCACTTTGGGAGGCCGAGGTGGGTGGATCACAAGGTCAGATCGAGATCATCCTGGCCAACATGGAGAAACCCGTCTCTACTAAAATACAAAAAAATTAGCCAGATGTGGTGGTGCACACCTCTAGTCCCAGCTACTCAGGAGGCTGAGGCAGGAGATCACTTGAACCCAAGAGGCAGAGGTTGTAGTGAGTCGAGATCGCGCCATTGCACCCTATCCTGGCCACAGAGCGAGACTCGGTCTCGGAAAAATAAAAAAAAAAAAAAATCACATTATGAAACAATCACACCTAAAAAATAAGCTTGAAAATATATACAGAGAGTAAAGAAACTATAAAAGATAACATAGTAGATTTGGAAATGAAAACCAAATAGAGCACCTAAAACTAAAAAATGGAATAACTAAAATTAAGTAAAGGAACTTAAGTTATAAAATGGAAGTCTGAGGGCCAAATCTACCCCCAACACATAGAGATACTGAGGGTTTGGACTACCATGTTTAAACAATATTTGAACCAAGATTTTAAAATAGGAAGATTTTACATAAAATTTAAAATTTGAGTTTCTCTTACAAATTGAGATCTAGCAACACTTATAAGATGGAGTTCACACTCTCCCATTTGCAACAGTACTACTACTTTCTATCTCCCCATCACTGAGGCTGGGTGAGTTACCATTTTCAGGGAGCTGACAAAGTGTTTCTGTAAAAGACCATGCATACTTTAGGCTTTGTGAGTCATCCTGTCTCTATGGCAAGTACTCAACCCCATCATTGTAGCATGAAAGCAGCCATAGACAATATATACCTAAACGTGTTATGCGCTAATAAAACTTTATTTACAAAAACAGGCAATGGACTAAATTTGACATTGGGCTATAGTTTGCTAACCTCTGCCATTGATCTTTTCACTTAAATTACTGTTTTAATCAGAGAAACATTTCTCACTATTTATGTCACTGTCAACAATGGAGGGAATATATATATATATATATATATATTCCCTCCATTGTTTTTGCTCATTTTATTTCTACCTTAATTTCATTCTTTACCTACAAGTCATTCAAGAGCAGATTGCTTAATTGCCATGCAATTTTATGGTTTTGAGAGATTTTCTTGGTATTGATTTCTATTTTTATTGTTCTGTGGTCTGAGAGTGTGGTTGGTCTAATTTCAATTTTTTTTAATTTGCTTTATGTTCGAATGTGATTTAGAGTATGTGGCATGTAGAAATGAGAAGAATGTATATTTTGTTGTCTTGGGGTGGAAAGTCCTGTAGCTGCCTATTAGGTCTGTTTAGTCAAGTGTCAAGTCTAGGTCCTAAAATCTTTGTTACTTTTCTGTCTCAAAATCTGTCTAATACAGTCAGTGGGGTGTTGAAGTCTCCCATTATTAGCGTTTTGTTATCTAAGTCTTTTCATATTAGGTCCAGCAATCCTATTATTGGATATATACCCCCAAAGTATATACCTCTTTTTTTTTTTTTTTAGATTGGGTCTCAGTCTGTCATCCATGCTGGATTGTCATGGTGTGATCATGGCTCACTGCAGCCTCGATCTCCCAGCTTAAGCAATCCTCCCACCTCAGCCTCCTGACTAGCTGGGACCACAGGCATCACCACCACACTCAGCTAATTTTTGTATTTTTGGTAGAGACAGGGTTTCAGCATGTTTCCCAGGCTGATCTCAAACTCCTAAGCTCAGGCGATCCACCTACCTTGGCCTCCCAAAGTGCTGTTATTACAGGCATGAGCCACCATGCCTGGCCAAAATATATAAATCATTCGACCATTGAGAATATGAACATGTATGTTCATTGCAACACTATTCACAAGAACAAAGACATGGAATCAACCTAAATGCCCATCAACAATAGACTGGATAAAGAAAATGTGGTACATACACAACATAAACTACTACACAGCCATAAAAATGAATGAGATCATGTTCTTCGCAGCAACATTAATGGAACTGGAGGCCATTATCCTAAGTGGACTAACGCAATAACAGAATACCAAATAACATATGTTCTTACTTATAAGTGGGAGCTAAATATTGAGAATATATGAATGCAAAGAAGAGAACAAGAGACACCAGGGCCTACTTGAGAGTGGAAGGAAGAGAAGGGTAAGGACTGAAAAACTACCTATCAGGTACTATTCTTATTACCTAAGTAATGAAATAATGTGTACACTAAGCCCCTAAGATATGTGGTTTACCTACAAAACAAACCTGCATGTGTACCCCTTAACCTAAAATAAAAGGTTTTTAAAAAGGAACTATTTGAAGAATATGAGCATGGTTTATTTTCTGACCATCTTTTATCAATACCCTATGACCAGATCAAAACATTTTCACACTCAGAATTTGCACACCAAGCATCAGTAACCAGAAGAAAACACTAGAGATCACACTAGAGAATTACTTTAATAAATAACATGTTACTAATGCCTCCAATGGTACAGAAAAATCATATTGTGTGGAAAAATATAAATATCAACAACTTTGAATTTAAAAATTATTCAGGATGAAAATTCCAGTTACAGCAATATGAAAAGGCTGGGAAATCCTCCACCCCCCAAAAAACAAGTTAAAAGTGACAAAATTTCAAAAATATGCATTTCAGTGCTTTGGATATTGACCAAAAATAAACATTATCTTAAGAAGCATTAATTCATGACAAACTACTAGAATTTTGAATAATAACATTGGGAGCCTGTAGATGGCTTGAGTGTGGCTGCTTTCTCTTACCAGGGTGAGTCTGACTGAGGAAACCACCAGCTTCCTGCCAGTAGAGGCTATTTCAGAATAAAGGGTGGAAATTAATGCCCAGCAGTGTATTTTCAGTAAAAGTAAGAGGTGTAGGCAGCTCTACCAGCCTGAGAGCGTGACTTCAGCCAGGAACTTTGGATATGAGAGAGCTATAGAATGGCTAAACAAGTTCATATTTATCTCTGGTTGATTGGGAAACTACAGGCAGGCATCGGGAAGATCCAAGGGGAATCAGCAGAAAGTAAAAACTGAGGTGGCATTGAAAATTGTCAGGACTTTAAATGTGCACCTTAACACAAATACAAATTACATGGCAGAGAGTGGAAGTGTTAAGAGCTGAGGGGTTGAAGCATAGCCTCTGCCTGATGACTGGCTGACCAGAAAGCTACATGGGTACAGGGACAACTTCTTGAAAACCAGGGTAAAAAATATGATTGTCTTTTTAGAAAAATACATTAACAAAAACATCTGTGGTTGTAAATTGTGAAGGAGACAGGTCTTGCAGATTAAGCCCCAGCAAGTTACTAAAAATTGTAACAACAAACTTTAGGAAAAGAAACTCAGAATCCAGAGTTACTATAATACAGTATATAAAATGCTCAATTTTCAACAAAAAATCATGAGATTGCAAAGAACCAAGAAAACATAACCATACAAAGGGAAAAAAATAATAGTCAATAGAAACTGACTCTGATGGGACCCTGATATTCTTTGGATGTTTGTCCCCTGCAAATCTCACATTAAAATGTAGCCTCCAATGCTGGAGATGGGGCTTAGCGTAAGGTACTAGATGGTGGTACTGATCCCTCATGAATGGCTCAGTCCCATGCCGTTGGTGATGAGTGAGTTCTCATTCAGTTAGTTCATGTGAGATCTAGTTGCTTAGAAGAGTTTGGGACCTCCCCCTTCTCTCTCTTGCATGTGATGCCTACTCCATCTTCACCTTCCATCATGATTGTCATCTTCCTGCAGCCTTTACTAGAAGCAGATGCTGATACTATGCTTAGTGTATAGCCTGCAGAAATCTGAGACAAAATGAAACCTCTTTTCTTTCTAAATTACCCAGCCTCAGATACTTCTTTATGGCAATGTACAACAAACGAACACAGATCCAATGTTGAATTTAATAGACACGGACTTCAAAGCAGCCATTAAAAATATGTTCAAAGAATTAAAGGGACAACATCTTCAAATAATGAAAAGAAAATATGATGACAATGACCCCATGAATACAGAAACACAGTAGAGAAATAGAAACTATAAAAAGAAAGTCTATGGTTAAATGGAAAGTCTATGATTAAAAAGTACAATAACCAACTAAAAATCATTGGATGGGCTCAACAGCAGATATTAGTTAGCAGAAGAAAGAATTTCTACTGATCCAATCTGAAGACCAGAGAGGAAAAAGATAGAAGAAAAATGAAAAGAGCCTCAGAGACCTGTAGGACAGCATCGAATATATCAACGTATGTACAAAGGAAGCTCCTCAATACAGAGAGAAAGAGACAGAAAAAAAAATTTGAAGAAATAAGAGCAAAAAACTCTCAAACTTGATGAAAAACAAGCTCAATGAACATAACATAGGTAGACTCAAAGATATCCACTTTTATACATATCATTGTCAAACCACTAAAAAAGGAAGAAAGTCTTGAAAGCATCTGGAAAAAAATGATTCATGTCTTGCAGGGAAAGAATATTATTAGTAGATGATTTATAATTAGAAATTATGGAGGTCAGAAAATAGTAAAATGACATATCCAAAGAAATAAAAACAATTTTCAAACTAAAATTCTGTATACTATTCTTCTAAAATGAAGATGAAATAAAGACATTCTGATAGAAACCAAAACTGAGAGACTGTTTTTAAGAGGCCCATGCTAAGGAATACTAATTAAAGTCTTTCTAACTGAAAGGAAATGATGCTAGATAATGCTAAAGCACAGGAAAAAAAAATGGAAAGCATCAAATTGATAAACGGGGTAAATATAAAAGACTGTCTAAATGATTTTTATTTTCTTCTCTTAATTTTCTTAGAAACATGAAACTGTATAAAGCAATGACTATATTACAATATTGTTAGGTTTATAACATTAATAGTTATACACAATAGTAGCACAAAGGTGGGCAAATATTAGAACAAAATTGCTATCTTTTACCAAAGTAATCTAGTATTAACCTGAAATAGATTGTGATAAGTTGAGCACTGCAATCCCTGGAGCAACCACTAAGAAAATAAATCAAAAAAATTAAAAATCAATAGAAACATTAAAATAATATACTAAAAATACTTGTGTAATATAAAAGAGGAAGTAAATGAGGAAGAGAGGGAAAAAATTGAATGAGACATATAGACAACAAAGTGGCAGATATAAATCTTACCATATCAATAATTATATTTAATGTGAAAGGACTAAATATTCTAATCAAAAGGCACAAATCATCAGGCTAGATGAAAATACAAGACTAACTATATGTTATCCAAAATAAAATACACTTAGATGACTTTAAGAAAACTGTCAAATAGACTGTTAATAAAAGGATGTAAAAGATATAACATAAAAACAATAACTATAAGGAAACTGGAGGGATGATATTAATATTAGTCAAAATATACCTTAGTACAAAAAATATTGCTAAAGACAAAGGGGGACATTTCAAAATGATAAAATGGTCAATATGTGATGATGGAATATAAATATATACTCATATATAATACATGAAGTAATAATTGATAATTGAAAGTAGAAAGAAGCAATTCAAATATTGTAGTTGGAGATTTCAATGTTGCAATCTGAATAACTAAATAAGTAGAAAGAAAATTATTTAGGGCACAGAGGACTTCAAGAATACTACCAACCAACTTAATCTGACATTTATAGAACACTCCATCCAATAGCAGGAGCATATATATATATATATTCTTTTCAGCACAGAACATATGCTAGGACATAAAGCATGTCTCAGTGAATTTTAAATGTTTTAAATCATTCAAAATACGTTTTCCTACTACAATCAAACTGAATTATAAATAATCTACAAAAAGAAATTTGAGAATCCCCCAAATCTTCGAAATTATACTCTTCTTAATAATCCATAGATTAAAGAAGAAATCACAAGGATACTTAGAAAATATTTTGAAAGTGAATAAAAATAAAAACAATACTACCTTATTTCAAAACTAACTAAAAAGCTACAATAATAAGCAAGACAATATAGTACTGGTGTAAGGACAGACATATAGATTAATTGAACAAAACAGAAAGTCAGCAAATACACTGTTACATTTTTGTTCCATTGACTTATTGACAAATTTTCCAAGAAAATTCAAGAAAGAATGGATAGTATTTTCAATAAATTGTGCAGAGACAATTACACATACAAGTATAGAAAAAATAAAATTAGACCAGTACTTCATATCACACATAAAACTTACAAATAATATTTGAAATGTTTGTAATATTTGTAATATTACAAATTATAACAAATAAATACATTTCATTACATTATAAATAAAATACCATGAATAAAACATTAATTCAAATGAATTAGCCAAAGCTTTCTTTATAGCAAGTATCAATAGTTTTTTCCTTTCTATTGCTGAACAGTAAAATAACAAAAGCATGATCCTTAAAATAAAAGGTTGATACTATAGATTTCATCAAAACCAAACACATTTGTTCTTTAAACAACTAAGAAAATGGAAAGGCAAGCCACAGACTAGGAGAAAATATTACAAAGTATACATCTGAAAAATACTTGTATACAGAATATATAAATAATTCTTACAACTTAATGATAAGAAAACACACAACACAATGGACAAAATATTTGAATAGATATTTCACCAAAGACATATAAGCAGCCATTAAGTGTAAAACAAAAATGCTCAGCATCATTAGTCATTAGAGAAACACAATTTAAACCATAATGAAATACCACTACATAATCACCAGGATGGCTATAATTTAAAAAAAGATGAACAATACCATGAGTAGGTGAGGATGTGGAGAAACTGGAACCTTCATACACTGATGATGAAAAAGTAAAATTATACATCCACATTGGAATATGTTAACAGTTTCTTTAAAATCATATATGTAATTCTCACATGGCCAAGCAATTCCATTTGTAGGTATCTACACCTAAAAATAAAAATGTGTTCACACCAAGCCTTATACATGAATGTTCATGGCAGCATTATTCATAATAGCTCCAAACTGGAAACAAATATTTTAAAATAAAATGTAACATAGCCATATAATGGAATATTACTCAGCAAAAAATAAAGAACAAACTACTGACACATGCCACTTATAGATGAATCCCAAAAAATTATACTAATGTAAGAACCAAGCACAACACAACTACACATTGCATGATTCTATTAATATGTAATTTCCTTAAAAAAAAAAAAAAAGAAACAGAAATTAGATTACTGTTTGCCTCAGGCTTAGGATGGAAGAGATTGAATACAAACAGATATGAGGAAATTTTGGGTTGATAATAATGTTCTAAAACTGGATTATGGTAGTCATCATAGGACTCTATGTCTTTTCCGAAAATTATTAAATTGTATAGCTGTATGAGATGAATTTCTTATGCAAATTTTGTCCCCATAAAATTCCTTTTAAAAGTGATTCAGAAAAATTGAAGTCTAAATATAAAAAGATTTTGGAAGTTTTATACTTATATTGTTCTTTATATATATATATATATACACACAACAAGCTGAAGACCAGGGAGATAAAGTAATTTGCTCAAGATCACAGAGCTAGTTAAGTGGTGCCAGAATCAGAAATAAGAATTCCCAACAAATGGACTTTCACTATGAAGGTTATAGGGGATTACATAGGCTAACTGGAAAAAAAAAAATTCAATGGAGTAATTGCTTTAAATCATTTTTTCCAAAAATGCAAGCATAAATTGATGATAAATAAATAGAAACATGAGATAAATAGATATTTTAGACACACATCAACAAATTCTAGTCCCTTACATTCACACAAATTTTACCGCAGTGTTTTTGTGCTCTGCAATAACTACTCTCTTACTTAATGTTGTTCACTCTTGCTGTATTCATAGGAATCCAGTTTTTCAACTCCCACTGTAAGCTCCATATAATTGCATAAATTGTAAATCATGATTTTTCTGCATGTTGTGTCTTCTTTAGCCTGTTGCTCAGCACAGAGTACTCCTGGATAAGAACTGGAGTACTCCACAGCTTTTCTTGAAGTCAGCTGCCAATCTTTACAGTTTACTGAAATTCCTAATAGTAAATTAGAAACTATTCAAAAGCACTATCTTCATCCTCTTCGCTTTTCCTGATTCTAAGGACACCTCAAGATTTGTCAAGGAAATAAGAATCTCAACTTCAGACACACACACACAATGATAGGCGCTTATAAGATGCTTTGATTTTTTTCCCCTTTACCCCATAAAGGAAATAAAACTGCCCTAGAGACAGAAAAGCAATTTTTTTCTATATGTCTTTAAAACCCGGGCTAGAAAAATGGAAACCTGTGTTTTTGCCTTTAAGCTAAGGTCTATGGCTTGGACAGATGGAATGAGAAAAAAAAAATTGTAGTACCAAGACTCATCTCTTCTTCCTCTCAGGCTACATTCAAGAAAAAAATTGGAGCCCTCTGGTGGTAGAATTACTATACTTACAATTAAGCTTCTAACATAAACCCTTCTTAGTAATCTAGTTGCAAAAACTTACATTTTATATCCAGAAACTTGGCAACTCTTAATCTTCAAAGAACATTTTATTAAAATGAATGCAGCTCTTTATATAGTCACTAGCTTTATAAAGCTCTTTATTTTATATAGCTCATTGTGGTATATGTGTGTTTTGGGGAGCAGGGGTAGTCCCTGTC
The DNA here is from genome assembly GCA_963574635.1 of Cheracebus regulus. Taxonomy (NCBI): domain Eukaryota; kingdom Metazoa; phylum Chordata; class Mammalia; order Primates; family Pitheciidae; genus Cheracebus; species Cheracebus regulus. The sequence continues at coordinate 40,107 of CAUYQU010023592.1, read as the reverse complement.
AGGGGTTTGAAGCTAATAAATATTCAAATTCAAGAAATAGCACTTCTTAAGTTATGTCAATTAATGGTTAGAAATGAGTTCCAGAGTCACTCCAACAATTAGATCATTTTGATAGTCCCTCATGCTATCAAATATGAAAGTTTCAAATATCAAAATATTTTGTAACCATTGTGATTCATTTGGAAATTTTACTGCATCCTATATCTAACATTTAAACTTCTTCATTGGCAGGTGCAATTGTTCTTTTGCAAAGCACCATAGAAATATATAGCTTATAAGACCAATGAGTTTATGAGTGGTAAATGAGGCTATCACTTTTATAAGATGCCTTCTAGTTCGTAGAAATTGATTAGTCCTGTAGGAACTTAATCCTGTAGGCTTTGGTCGTCGATGGGAGGCAAGAAAAACTATTCTTTGGTCCCCACATTTTTTCCCCTCACTGCAGGAAAACAAGAAAACACAGATGCCAGGAATGTAGTCATTAGAAGAAAAAGTTCAATTGCCTGGTAGAATTAAGGGGAAAAGGGCAACAATTGCCTAATTTGATTCCGAAAGTTTTTGTTTTATTTTTAATCATCTAGAGTTCAGTTTGAAATAAGTTGACTCATCTAGTATCAGCTAAGAGGTACTGCTTTGCTTTAAAGACTTTGTCAGGAAACATTACTTAGTGGTGTGAAAGGTCAGAAATAGGGTAAACGTGTATTTTATATAACTCACCACATAAGCAAACTTTACCTAACCACTACTTCGTTTATTTCCTTAGAGCTCATTCTGGATAGTTCTCAGACTCATGTTTTATTTTCAGAAAATCGAGTCTCCTCTCTTCTTCAGTCACACAAATTGCATCAGTTCTTAAAGAAAGCCATACCTCAGGACCTCACAAAGAGGTATCTATTACCAGGAGCTCTAAGCAAATGTTCTTTTAATTAGCTACATTTATCTTTAATCCCTGTTTTGACAGAAACTCTAAAATAAACATACATTACCAATACATAAAACCCAGCTCAAAGTATGGTTAATTTTTATATTTGACAGAGCCAGTTGGAAAAAATAACTTCGCCCTTTCTCCATCTTTGTGTGATGTCACTGCAACCTAGTCTCAGAACCAAAGACAGAAACAGTGGCATCTGCAGCCACAGTACAATCATGACTCTTAAACTGCTCCTTAAAAGTGGCAATAAAAACCCTAATAAGACCTCTGGGCCTTATGTTGAAGCAGCTGCAAAATCAAGTTAAATAATTTTTGCAAAGACTACAGTAATTATAAAACTGATTAAAGTTTACCTACACTTCATTCCTAGAGGGTTTTCACCAAGGACTTAGAAACCAGATGGTTCGAGACTATGCATGATGGATATATTCCATGAAGCATGTCCGTTGTCATGGAAACAACAGAAATAACATTATCTTTACTGTCCATTCCTTCACAAAACCATGCATTCAAAAGTTGCCGCCAATTTAAGTAAAATTCAAACAAATACTTGGGTACCAGGTCAAAACTAGCACCTCTACCCACATTTAATTCTAAAGCCCGACTGTTGGATTCACTTAAATGTCTTTAGTGAATACAGTTACTTTCTACAGGGATATTCAAAGACAGTTTTCATACTTTCCAGAATTTTAATACTTTTTGAAAAGAATCGGAAACACTAAAGACTCTGAGGGATGGGAGCTGTGGCTCAGAAACTGCCTCTCTGCAGGACAGGAGAATTCTCAGGGAGAGATCATCTGTCCCCGATGGCCCTGCGGCAAAGCAGCTCTGCATTTCCCTAAAGCTAGATCTTCTGGCTACATCCAAGACTTATCCCTACTTTCCTGCTAAAGAATTATTTTATCAAACTTATACTTCCCTTCTGTAGCATCTTCAATCATAACAATCAAACATGTATGGAGCACCTACTAAGTGCCTGACATGCCTCATGCCATTTCATAGGTATCATCATTATCCCTGTTATAAAGATGAGGGAACTCTGGCTTAGAGTGGTGCTTCTCGAATGATAATATACACACGAATCATCCAGGCATCTTTTTAAAATACGCAGACCTGAGGGAAAGACCAAGATTCTGCATTTCAACAAGCTCCAGGTGCTACAGAAGGCTGTTAGTCCATAGACCGCACTTTGAGTAGCAAGGACTTTGATGGTTAAGAATCACTCCCCATCTGCACATGTATCCCAGAACTTAAAGTTTAAAAATAAACAATAAATAAAGAACCATGCCCCCAAACACTCAACTCTGTATATTGAGCTCCAGCTCTTAATCACTATGCTCTCTTGTCTCCCAGTTTCATTATTCATAGCAGCCTCTACTTTAAAGTAAACAAGGCCAGGCGCAGTGGCTCACACCTATAATCCCAGCACTTTGGGAGGCCAAAGAGGGAAGATCATGAGGCCAAGAGATCTAGACCATCCTGGTCAACCTGGTGAAACCCCTTCTGTACTAAAAATACAAAAATTAGCTGGGTGTGGTGGCACGTGCCCATGGTCCCAGCCACTTAGAAGGCTGAGGCAAGAGAATCGCTTGAACCCAAAAGGCGGAGGTTGCAGTGAGCCAGGATGGCACCACTGCACTTCAGCATCGCAACAGAGCCAGACTCGGTCTCAAAAAAAAGGTAAACAACTGAAACTTAAAAACCCTGACAACTACTACCCCAATCTTTCCCCTCAGCCAAGCTTTTCAAACCAGGAGTCTGTACCTGGTTCTGGTGTTCCTATACTATCTACTTCACTACTGCTCTGAAAAATCACTTTCAAACCTATGACTTCCCCAAATGTGCCATCTATCATGGACTGCTCTTGAAAGATAACTAAGGCCTTATTTATGTCCAAATTGCACACATGCCTTTTTACAGTGCTGTGTATGTTGAGATGTGAATTGGATTCTTACACATGTACATGTTAAATAGGTAACTCAGACAAGCTACTATTAGGAATAGCTCTAAGTAGGGAAATGAACCAAAAAGTAGTTTGAAAAATAGAAGATATCAAGAGAAAAGTTAGCTCAAAAGGAATTTATAATTAAAGGGACCTGAGTAGACCTGGGACTTCAGGCCAATGAAATGTGACTCTCGACCTTTAGGGGGTAGAAGATGAAATGCTCTGGGTATGACCAAAGATCTAAAAACAGAAACTAAACTAATCAGAAAAGGCCTGGGCTAGAAAATGAAGTTTTCAGGGAACTAGACCAACAGGCTATACTATTAATACAGACTTTCTCTCAAACTGGACTAAGCAGGTCTCCATGTCTCCACTATGTACCTGGAATTTGCTCATCTGTATTTAGAGTTCACACCTTGAGAATTTTCAGCCAGTGATAAAATATTCTGGACTGGGTTGGGCATACAAACCACAAAAGATCTTCCTATAGGGGTTGATTTTAAGGAGTTCAAGAATTGTCTCCTATGATTCTTGTCCCTCCAGATGTCTCTCCCACATGCTCTCCTACTCCAAAAATTTCCTATAGTCAAAGAGGGCTTGGGAGTCAGGCAAATGAGGTCAAATCCCAGGTCTACAACTCAAAAGCTGTGTGATCTTGGTTAGGGAACTTAATCTCCCCCAGCCTTAGTTTCACCAATCCTAAGATGTCAGCAACATTTTACATTGCAGGGATGCTGTGAGAATTGAATAGGCTAACGTGTAAAATATGCCTAGTACCACCTAGAACCTATGGGAGTAGACTCAGACTCTCAGTTTTTTCAATTTCTTCTTTGATGCACCTGCATCTCTTATCCCTTGCTTCTGTAATATTGGACCTCTGTGACTGTTTTGTATACCTCTGATTCCTTGTTGATAGTTTGGATCTGTGTCCCAACAAAATCTCATGTCAAATTGTAATCCCCACTGTTGAAGGCAGGACCCGGTAGGAGGTCATTGGATCATGCGGATGGATTTCTCATTAATGGTTTAGCACCAACCTCTTGATGCTGTCCTCGTGATAGTGAGTTCTTGTGAGATCTGGTCATTGAAGAGTGTGTGGCACCTCCTCCTCCACTCTTTCTTGCTCCTGCTTTCCCCATGTGATGTGCCTTCTTCCCCTTCCCCTTCCCCCATGTGTAAAAGCTCCCTGAGGCCTCCCCAGAAGATGTTGGCACCGTGCTTCCTGTACAGCCTGCAGAACCGCGAGCCAATTAAACCCCTTTTCTTATAAATTACCCGGTCTCAGGTATTTACTTATAGCAATGCAAGAACAGTCCAGCATATTTGTTTTCAGTCTCTTTTACTGATTGTTTTTCCTTTCTACTTAAAACTTCTTGATCTCATTTCCTTATCCATAGATAGCGTGAACTGAATCAAATGATCTCAAAATTCTGATTTTTGTGCTAATATTATTGTGCAAGGCTCAAACTCTTCCTCCTTTGAGCCTCACCCAATTCATACACTCTTTTTAATTTAATTAATTAATTTATTTATTTTTGAGACACAATCTCACTCTTGTTGCCCAGGCTGGAGTGCAGTGGTGCAATCTCAGCTCACTGCAACCTCCGCCTCCTGGGTTCAAGTGATTCTCCTGCCTCAGCTTCCTGAGTAGCCGGGATTACAGGCACCCACCACCATACCCAGCTAATTTTTTTGTATTTTTAGTAGAGACACAGTTTTACCATGTTTACCAGGCTGGCCTTGAACTCCTGACCTCAGGTGATCTGCCCACCTCAGCCTTCCAAAGTTCTGGGATTACAGACATGAGTCACTGCACCCGGCCCACAATTTACACATTCTTAAAATGTAAGCAAGCATTGGCTTCTAGTGACACCTGAGGCTACATGTGCAAACCCAACACGTTTTTTTTTTTTTTGAGATAGGGTCTCACTCTGTCACCTAGACTAGAGACAGTGGTACTATCATAGCCCACTGTAACCTCAAATTCCTATTTCAAGAAATCTTCCTGTCTTAGCCTTCCAAGTAGCTAAGACATCAGGGATGTGCCACCACACCTGGTTTAAAAAAATACTTTGTAGAGACGGGGACTAGCTATGTTGCCCAGGCTGGTCTTGAACTCCTGACCTCAAATGATCCTCCTCCCTTGGCCTCCCAAAATGTTTAGAATATGAGTGAGCCACTGCACCTGGACAAGCCCAACACTTCAACTGATTCTAGCCCCAATTTCAAATTGCCTAAAGGAAACCTAAAAATAAACCCAAAAAATGCCCCAAACAGCTCCTTTTTCCAAGTCTCCATTTGCTACCACTATTTTTTTTAATGATCCGTATAGGTTTCAAACCTTGCAGCTAGCTATCTTGGCTCTTTTCAAATCCATTCCCTATGAAAAAGTCAGTTACCAATCCCTGAGAATCCCTCCTTTACAGAATCTCAGAGGACTGGACTTCACTGCCAGGCTACTCTCTCTCTCCTCAAGTCTTGCTCCTCGTCTACGTCCTGATTGTTTACTGAGGTTCCACTGCCTCAATCTTCCCATCATTAGCACCAGAGTATGTTTTTCCCTTTCATAAGGAGTCTAATGACAGTAGTTTTCTGCAGTAATCAAATTTGTCAGTTGAGGGCTTAGTGTAGCTTAGCAATAGCAACCACAGAAAGACCACCATTTTTTGAGAGTGTACTATGTACTGGGCACTGTGCTATGTTCTTTATCATTCTTTCTATTTCAGCCTTTCTAGATGAGGTTCTGGAGCTGTGCCAATAAAAAATAGAAAATAGAGGGCCTGTTATCTAATACATTTGGAAAACACCATATAAAAACTCTTGTAGTCAATAGTATTTGTCTGCGTGGTTGGGGTAAGCTACTAGTATCAGAACATATGTTTTGTGTTATCATGAGTCTTAGTAATAGCAGAGGCCATTTCCCAGTAAAGAAACTGAGAACTTGCACTCATTTTCCCAGTCTTCCCATCTGGGGCTTAGACACATAGCCTAGACTTTGCCAATCAGATTTAAGAATCCTGTATTCATTTTCCATGGCTGCTGTAACAAATGACCACAATTCTAGACAAACACAGTGTTAAGACAAACACAGTGTCTTAAAACAATTCCAGTTTATTTTCTTACCACTATATAGGTCAGAAGTGCAAAATGGAAATAAAATACTCTCACATCTCCTCCATTAAAATACCTGTACCATTATAATTAAAATTATAAATGAAATAATATATTTCTAAATATTTTAGAATGTCATGACTGTTATTTTAAGTGTCTAGTCCTCCAAGATTCTGTGAAGGAGGAATTCACAGGACTTGGCAATTGACTTTGTCATAGGCAATAGCTTCTTACAATTATTTAGTCTTTTCATGTACTTACAAGTCACTGGATTTTCCAATATGATAACATTACTGAGAGAGTGATAAATGAAAAAGAGAGAGATCATTTTGTGATTATCACACACCTTCCATAAGAAAGACAAATTCAAAAATGTAATATTTTAGTCGAATCCCTATGTGAGTGGTTCCATTCCTCACTTTCCATCCCCAACCTCCAATTCAAGCAGCAGTAGGGTCTTTCAACATGTACTTACCTTAGGAAAGAGACGGGGGAGAAAATAAAACACTACATTCTTGGCTGTTTAGTTCTGAAATTGATTTTTTATAAATCTAGAGCAGAGACAATCTTAAAAGCCACATCTTTTCAGTTGCAAGAGTCAGGCACTTAAAGGAGAAAAAATATTTTTTTTTTAATTCAAGAAGTTGGATTCAGTATAAAGGACCAAATCCTGGAGGACTCACATGATTTATACCATGAACTAGATGAATGCAGGGTAATGTAATACCATCAGCCACCCAGAGGAAGAAGAGGGCTCCATCCCCTTGTCAACGAGAAGAAAGAGAACAGCAGCACCAGTATCCTGAGCCAGTCCCCTGGAGCAGCAGGGTAAAAGAAAGCTCAGAGAAGATCCCCAAGCAAAACAGAAGATTCCCAAGTAGCCCCCTGAAAGCCTGGGACAGAAACCAAAAGGCTGTAAGCCACCTAGGATTCTTCTAGAATTCTAATTTGGCTAATTATAATTGCCACGCCTTCCCTACTAAAGGACCAAATGTTAGACTAAAAGTCAGTAAATTTCTGGAACTGGCAAGATTAAATGTTTTACTACCAAGCCAATACCTAAAACAGTAAAGAAGCAATAATGACTGCAGAATGTTTCTAAGAAGATAGACCTCAAAGAAAACTCCTAGAATCCTGAGCATGCCAAAGTGCTGTAGGAAAAGCTTTTGGCCTCCATCTTCTCACACCCTTTTCCCCTCCACCTGCCACTGTGTATGCATACAAGTGGCTGAGGGACTGATAAACCAGAAGGGGCCTCATGGCTGGTAAGAGGGCAGCACAGAGTCAGGAGAGAACAGAGTAAGAGAAGACAACCTCTGGGAGCCAAGGAGAAATGGCTGACACCAGCAGCAGGTGATACAGAGTTAGGTAGCACAGCCCAAGGCTTGAAGGGACGAATTCCATCTCAGAAGGGGCAAACCAGCACAGAAGGTAATCAGGGATGCATGCCAACCTCCCCACACAACACCCTATGACATATGTGATTTGGTCCCCAGTCCAACCCAGGAGAAAGAGGAAACTCCAGACAGAGCAGATAGAGTGGAGAATACTCATTTAGCTAATTACCACTCTTTCCCTACTAAGGAATCAAGTGCTAGAAGTTAGAGAATTTTCTGGAGCTGGCAAATTTTCTACTACTGAGCCTACCAAACCAAGGCAGGTTTTTACATCCAGGCTGAGTTAGTTATTGATAAATAAAACCATGACATTTTGCAAGGTGACCTTGAGTTTGTGACTGAGTTCATACTTGGTTTGCAAATCTTAAGGAAATGTGGACTTCCTATTGGTATGGTCTGAGTTGGTACGGCATTCTTTTCTGATATTCAAATTACTCTGATATGCTTCATTTATAATGTTATGAGTCAAAAACTTGAATGAAGGGTTTTTTTTCCCCCCATGATGGAGGGAGAAACTGTGGAGCAGGTGGGTTTGGGCCCTATCAGTTTTTAGGAAGCATGAGAAGACCTCGTTGGCAACCCACTTTGCTTGTGAAGGCTGGGTGGTGAGCTGACAGGCGGCTTATGGGCCACCTGAAACAGCTTTGTGAGCCACTCATGGCTCATGAGTGAACAGGTGGGGAACCTCTGGAGTGGGGGAGGAAGCTATAAAAATGCATGAGTATAGAAGAGAGTTGGAACTGCAAAAAGAAGAAATCAGCTATAGTTTCATTGAAAACAATGCAAGCATCAAGAAATAGATTCTGTGGATTCGTAAGGGACTCTTCAAAGATATAAAAGCAAAAAGAACTCATTTTTTTTTCATTAAATAGAAAAAGGAAAGGAAATCAACTGAGAAAATAATGGAATGGGCTTTTAGCAAATGGCTAAAGATCATTCTATATAAATGAATGCTATTCAGATTAAGAGAAATTGAAACCTTCAGAAAATAAACAAGGATAAAAAGAAGACATGAAATGGGTCCAAAAATAAACAAAACAAAAGTTCTTGTAAGAGAAAGTGGCTCATATTGCTAGTTTTCCCAAGAGAACACAATCATTAGTTAATGCAGCAGAAAGAGGCTAAGAAGTGATTATTATAAGTCAGATGTACTAAATTGTCATTTAAATTGCTTTGCCATTTTAAAGAAATATATAATCAACTTAAATATAAATACTCTACAGGTCCAAATAGTGTGAATGTTATTTAATATTAAATAGTACCTTTTATAAATTAAACCTAACCCATCAACTGTCTTAGTAGTTTACTGTTCTCTCTATTGTAGAGACATTCGACCTACAACAGTTAACTACCTTCTTTAAGGCCTGAGTGAGGCAGTTATAGACAGACACTTTTCCTTTAGTTTCTCATTTTTAAAAAGGCATTGTATGTGTATACAATGTGATGTATGTGATATTGACACAGTGAAGATCTAGAGAGCAAAAAAAAAAAACAAAATAGCCCCAAAATACACCCACTCAAATACTGACCCTTGATCAATGAAAGATGCCACACTAAGGAGCAAGGAAACAACAGATTTTTACAGATGATGGTAGAAAAATTGGAACTCTAAATCAAGAAAAAGGTGAAATCAGCTGTCTACTTCACACCAAAAATAACTACAAATTAATTAAATGTTTGAATATAAAATGAAAACTATAAAGCTTTTAGAAAATGATAAAGGAGAATGTCATCTTTCATCACGATCATGGGATATATAGCAGAAACAGTGCTTCAGGTTCATGAAACCCAATATCCTTTTAATTGTGGGCACTCTGAGCATATCTCTGAACCTCACTTGTATTTCCCTGGGACCATATAACTGGCATCTGGTCACTGGAATTTAAGCGAAAGTGACCGATATACAGCACCAATTTATAGGCCTGACTCCTGTAAAACTCTCCACATGATCCTCCTCCTCCTCCTCTCACATTATGTCTCTCCTCAGATGCTGGCCAAATGTGGAGGATCTGGTGAAGGATTCCAAGGTTCTAGGAGGTAACGGAACTACTGACTGGAAGAATTTGGGCTTTTCACTGACTGCATGGAACAGAGCCCTCTTCACTCCCAACATACTATAATATAAAAATCCCATGCAAATAAATAGAAAAAAAGCAGGTAACTCAAGGGGAAAATGGACAAACAGCTAACCAAAAGAAGACATCCAAATGGCATATAAACATGTAGAAAGACATAAAACCTATTTATTTATCAGTAATACACACATTAAAAGGATAAAAATACATGAAAGTTTAATAATATCAAACATTGGCAAAAATGCTGAGCAATGAAAATTCATTGCTGGTAGAAGTGCTCATTGGTACAACCACTTTGTAAAAGAGTTTGCCGTTATCTAGTAAAAATAAAGGTATAAATATCCAATGATCTAAATAAAGGTATAAATATCCAATAATCTAACAAAATTAAGCCTATATATCCAAGAGGGACTCATGCACGTATACATCAGGATACATACCTGAAAGTATACATCTAGAAGCAACCCAAATTATATTCCCTTAATAGTAAAATGAGTAAACAAATTTTAGACATAATCTACAAATGCATTCAATAACTGTTAAGTCTTTAACATTGAATTAAAACAGGCCACAAAAAATATATACGGCATTTTCTGTGTATGTAAATTTCAAGAATAAGCAAAAATAAACTATATCATATAAGTATACATAAATACATAGTAAAGAAAGCAATGAAATCTTTTTTTTAAGTCATGATAATTGTTACTTCAAGAAGTGGCTAGTGGTTACACAGGTGTTTGTCCTATAATGAGTTGTTAAATGGTATCCATAAATTTCATGCACTTTTTAGTATATGTGATATTTGCAATAAAAATGAGAGGAGAAAAAAAATAAGAGTTAAGTGATAATCTCTAAAGCAACCAAGGTAATATTATGAAAACTTAGGGGAAGTAAAAGTAAAAAAGAAATCATCACAATGTAAAGAAAAGAAACTCAATACCAGAGAAAAAGAAGAAACATTATTGAAAAAGAGAAAAAATATATAGTGTCTTTAATATCATTCAGAAACAGAGATTATTTTTAATAATAAACAATAAATAAATTTTGGTTTGGTCACAAATGACAACAATTTCTCTTTGGTTCAACTTCAAAATTCCAACTTTTATAAATCTCTTTTATAGGCAAAATACACACAACATAAATTAAGTCAAAGGACAAACGACTCCTGTGGAGAGAAAATATTTAAGCTGATATCTGAGGGATAAGTAGAAATTTGCCCACTGGAGAGTGTTCCAGGCTGAGGGAACAGCAAATGAGAAGGTACAGAGATGCCAAAGGCCCTGACCCTTGCCAAATACTGAAAGGAGACCAGCTTGCCAGAAATGCAATGCCGACCATCACCTGGGGAAGGCTAACTCAAGAGGAATGTTGGGAGAAAAGCAATTCCACTGATTGTGAAGATTTTCTCCCATCTGTGGGTTGTCTGTTTACTCTGCTGGACTATTCCTTTTGCCATACAGAAGCTCTTTAGTTTAATTAAGTTCCACTGATTTACCTTTGTTTTTGACGATTCTCAAAAGAAGATATACAAATGGACCAAAAAAAATATGAAAAAATGCTTATCATCACTAATGATCAGGGAAATGCAAATCAAAGCCACAATGCAATACCACCTTACTCCCTCAAGAATGGCCATAACTGAAAACTCAAAACTAATAAATGTTGGCGTGGATGTGGTGAAAAGGGAACACTTCCACACTGCTGGTGGGAATGTAAACTAGTACAACCACTACAGAAAACAGTGTGGAGTTTCCTTAAAGAACTGAAAGTAGAGCTACCATTTGATCCAGCAACCCCACTACAGGGTATTTCCAGAAAAATACTGGGTGTTTCCAGAGGAAAAGAAGTCATTATATGAAAAACATATTTGCACACACGTTTATAGCGGCACAATTCACAATTGCAAAAATGTGGACCCAACCCAAATCCCAAATGCTCATCAATCAACAAGTGGATAAAGAAACTGTGATATATATATGTATCACAGTTGAGTAGTGTTCCATCATATATATTCCATCATATATATCATATATATATATATGATATATATATATATACATATATACCATAGTTGAGTAGTATTCCATCATATAGATATAGATATGTACCCTAACCCAAAATTTACCCATGTAACAAACAAACCTGAACATGTACCCCCAACCCATCATATATGGATAGATAGATGGAGTACTATATATATATGTATATATAGCACATATATATGATGGAATACAATATATATATATATGAATACATCCATATACATACATATAAATACATCCATAAACATATATATGTGTATACATATACACATATACATATATATGTATATGTGTATATATATATATATGATGGAATACTACTTAACCATAAAAAAGACTGAATTAATAGCATTCACAGCAACCCGGATGGAATTAGAGACTATTATGCTAGTGAACTCAGGAATGGAAAACCAAACATCATATGTTCTCACTCATAATTGGGAGCTAAGCCATGAAGATGCAAAGGCATAAGAATGATACAATGGACTTTGGGGACTTGTGGGAGAAAGAGCAGGAAGGTGGTGAGGGATAAAAGGCTACAAATTGTGTTTAGTGTATACTGCTCAGGTGGTGGGTACACCAAAATCTCACAAATTACCACTAAAGAACTTACTCATGTAACTAAACATCACCTGTTTCCCAAAAACCTATAAAAATAAATGTTAATGTTTAATAAAAATAATTACATAAAAGATTATTATTAAAGATTAAAAAAAGAAATTCCAGAAGCTTGTGTTCTGCTAAAATGTTACTGGTTGGGTCTCAGTGTTATCACCTCTGATAACTGCCACTTCCTCCCCACAGAGAATTTTGAGGTGAACAGGAAAATTGCATTTATAGAGAAGAAAGTGCAATGCTGGACAATAAATTAATTCTACCAAGATGTTTAATCTGTGACTTCTGTGTTGCTGTAAAACTCATACATAGTTAATACTGAAAAAAAGGAAGAAATTGAAACAATACAAAGGACATCACAAATTCTTTCCCTTCATTCTGAATTTAGTGCTGAACAACTATAAAAGCTGTTGGTAGGACTTGGGTGTTCCCAAACATGCAAGTCCTACAACTACTGGGAGAGTAAGTGGGTTCCGTCAGAACTTAAGTTACCCCTTTCCAACTGCACGACTGCACTGTGTGTAGTATTTCAAATAAAGCATTCAGAATTCAAGGTAATGCTTTTCCAAATGGGAGCAGACAGATTTTCGAGGTGTGATCTACTTACCCTTCTTATTGCAAAAAAAAAAAAAAAAAAAAAAAAGCTGACTACTCTTTATATTTACCTAAGTTAATGAATTGTACTCTTATTGACAAGGAGAATAATAGTTTTGAAGTAAATACACACACTGTACTTTAAAAGTCCACTCCATCTCCCTGCTTTATTTTCATACACAATACGTTATATTATTTCAGATATGCATTCAAAATGATAGCTATATACTTGTACTTTTAAAGAAACTATACATTTTTCTGGTACCAGAGCACACAGATGGTCCACTTACCACTTCAGGGAATTTGCCACTGTTTTTGAAGCATTAAAAGTTTCATTTTCTCACTTTTTTTTAACTTCCTATTCTCTTTCATGATATTCACTAATACTATGAAATTACTCAAACATTTTGGAAGCCATTAAAAGTAGAGAAAATTTCTGTTCTCTATAGAATGTAGATCTTATATTTGTTTTTAAACCAAACAGGTGTGTTGAAAAAGGAGGAACAGGGATTTACACTTCTACAGTAACACTGACTTCAGTTCAAAGGCCGGCACACCAATGTCTAATCACTTTAACAAGTCACTTTCATATATGAGGAAGTCAAGGCCTGTGATGAACTGATGCATTAGTTAACGTAACAAGTTCAGCTTGCCTCCTTTCTTTGAGCCCCAAAAGTTCAATGGAAATTAGAAAAACATAAAGAATCCAAAGACTCTTAGATAGTAGGGACACAATTATCCCACAAAAATGTAGACTGTCGTATTTTGTAAAAATTCTTTGCAAAAAAGTAGTTGAAGATGCTTTTTCAGAACCCCAGATACTCCCTCAAGTTCACAGCATAAAATCTTTAACAATGCTTCATCAAGAACTTACATAAAATATAAAGTCTGGGAAATGCCATTCTGGACATAGGCCCTGGCAAAGATTTCATGATGAAGCAATTGCAACAAAAATTGACAAATGGGGCCTAATTAAACTAAAGCACTTCTGCATAGCAAAAGAAACTATCAACACAGTAAACAGACAACCTCCAGAATGAGAGAAAATATTTGCAAACTATGTATCCATAAAAGGGATAATATCCAGAATCTATAAAGAATCTAAACAAACCAACAAGCAGGAAACAAGCAATCCCATTTAAAAAAATGGTCAAAGGACATGAATAGACACTTCTCAAAAGAAGACATACACACGGCCAATGAGTATGTGGAAAAATGCTCTACATCACTAATCATTAAATAAATGCAGATCAAGACCACAATGAGATATCGTCTCACAGCAATCAGAATGGCTACCAAAAGTCAAAAAACAACAGATGCTGGCAAGGTTAAAGAGAAAAGGGAACACTTATTCACTGCTGGTGGGAATGTAAATTAGTTCAGCCACCACTGAAGACAGTTTGGAGATTTTTCAAAGAACTGAAAACAGAACTACCATTCAACCCAACAATCCCATTCCTGAGTATATACCTAAAGAAATATAAACCATAAAGATACATGCATGCATACGTTCGTTGCAGCACTATTCACAATAGCAAAGACATGGAATCAACCTAAATGCCAATCAATGGTAAACTGGATAAAGAAAAATGTGGCGTATATACATGATGAAATACCACATAGCCATTAAAAAGAATGAGATCATGTTCTTTGTAATAGCATGGATGAAGCTGGAGGCCATTATCCTAAGTGAATTAACACATGAACAGAAAACCAAATACCACATGTTCTCACTTAGGGAAGTTAAACATTGAGTACACATGGACATGAAGAAGAGAACAATAGACACCAGGGCCTACTTGTGAGTAAAAGTGGGAGGAGGATGAGAATTTAAAAACTACCTCTCAAGTACTATGCTTATTATCTGGGTGATGAAATAATCTGTACATCAAATCCCCAAAACATGCAATTTACCCATGTAACAAACAAACCTGAACATGTACCTCCAACCCAAAATAAAAGTTAGAAAGAAATAATAAAATATATATATGTGATTGATTCATGTCTGCTTATGAATGAATGTATCTACACCCAGATTTCTAAAAATACATATACAACACAACAGTTCCAAAAGATTATAGGAAAACAGGAAGATATTTATGCTTTTGAAAACAAGATTTAGTAAACATTTATTTAGCAAACATCTATTTAGCAATTATTATTTTTCAGTCATAGTCTCGGTAGTGAGGACACTACACTGAACAAGTCAGACATAATACCTGCCTTCACAGAGCAAGAAGCAGATAATAAAAAGTATGAAGAGAGAGTAACAGGGGTGAGAAGAGCTGAAAATGCACCAGGGAGAAGATAGCAAAGTCAGAACAACTTTTCTTGTTTTCAGTAACATTGTGTTTCATAAACTGTCAGCAAGAATAATCATAAATTATAAGTTCATTATTAAAGTAGTTGAGATCTCATAAGTGGTTGGTGCTTTTAAAAGTGGTAAAATGGAAACTAAGATTTACCTTACTGCACCTCTGCTATAATACTTGAATTCCTCATGGTCATTGTTGGTGAAAAGGAAAACAAAGAAAAGAACAGCAATGAGATGAAGGAATAGACGGCTAATTGCTCAAATTGACTGAATGGTTGATTTTGTCAAGGTGGAGTGAACTACACAGATGGTATGAAAATCCTTTTGTGTATCTAGTTAACAATTAAAAATAATTATCTCATCCTGGGTCAGCATTTGATTGGGTTCCAACTGGATGGTAATTTAATTATTCTAGGTCTCATCATACACCATCTTGCCAAGACATACTTAGAGATCATCTCTAGATGTTATTCATACTTATACCAAGGCTTTAGTCCAAACGTATTTTCCTTTTGTTCCTCTGCAGTCCTTTTACATATGTTGTTCCTTTACTACATTTCGCTTTATCTAGGCATATCAACTTGTGAATAAATATATATATATTGTTTCAATAATTTTAGGAAACAGGTAGTTTTTTGTTACATTAGTTCTTCAACGGTAATTTCTGAGATTTTGGTGCACCCATCACTCAAACAGTGTATACTATACCCAATGTATAGTCTTTTATCCCTCACCCCACTCCCAGCCTTCCCTCTCAATCCCCAGAGTCCATTACTTCACTTAGAAAAATGGTCTCTAACTCCATCCAAGTTGCTGCAAATGCCATTATTTCATTTCTTTTTATGGCAATATTTCTGGACAGAAACGCTGTTTCTTGGATTGTCCAATGACTAAAGAACATTCTGTCAACAACAAAAATTAATTCATGATGAAAGTCAACCATAATAACATATTGCAACAAATTTCTAACAAACTGATAGCAAACAATTATGTTTATTATATTCAACAAATTCTACTCTTTGTGAAATCTGGGCAATTCAGTACTCATTCAAAGGCCAAAGTAGAAGAAAACTCAGATGGTTCATCTCATTAAGTTTAAAAAGCATGCTCTTTAATTCTCTGCTAGAACTTCCCCCTTTCTCTTCTTTCGGCCACTACAGCCAGATTAGGCAAGGGTAGGTTTGGTCTACCATCAATCCTGAGTTCATAAAGGGGAGACAAAGCATGAAATATTTACAACTGGGAAATATTTGCATTAGTGCAAATTGAGGGGCTTAGAACAGTCATAGACTTCGGATAAGATGTCCTGTCTTAGAAGAACCCTCAAATTTTCTCAAAACTATTCTTTCTTACCTAGGACAAAGCCCATCACTTAATCATGATGTATAGCAATCTGAAGAGGTAAACCTAGCTATGCTGTCTAAAATAATAGCCACTAACCACATGTGGCTATTAAAGTTAAAATTAATTAAAATTAAATGAAATTTAGAATTGTTACTCAGACACACTACCCACATTTCAAGTATTCAGAAGCCACGTCATTAGTGGCCGCAGTCTCAGGCAGAACCAAAGTTCATTTCCAACACCTCAGAACACTCTATAGACAGAATTGTAGAGCCTTCCTAGAAAGTTCTTCTCTTTACTTGGAAGAGAGAAATTGAGACTTGAACAAATCCTGTTGGATTAAAAAGAAATTATATTTGCTTCTCTGTAATTGTTGCCAGCCTTCAGGATGCATCTCCGTCCTGGAAACTACTGTGTTAATGTCAGTTATTCTCTTCTCTTTCTCTTTCATTTCAAATGTATCTGCTTGGACTGCACAGTCTCACTTCTTTGAGTTTTACATCTCAACACTTTACCACTATCCTTGGGCAAGGCTCAGAGCTGCCTCACATGCCTCTCAGATTTACCTACACTTCCTATCAGATCAGCCTGGTTCTTGTTGTATTTTCTCATCACAATAATACATTTTACATTTTGAAAGGTTCTTCCCACAGAACTCAGTACACATCCATCCAAATAAAGAGGTAGAAATCAGACCTTTAGAGAAATAGAATTAATTAAAACATTTCAGATCAAGTATTTTTCAAAGTTCTCTTCTCTTCATCAACCGTATCCACCCACAAATATCAAGTGAATACTTAGTCATAATATCTCAGCCTAATGAGAGAGAAATTCATGATTACATGAAAGTCAAACTTTTCCCTTAAGTTTCTTGACCTTGACATAAAGAAAATGATATAACTAAATTTCAGATTGTGTTCTTCTGGGCAAAGGTTTCTCTTATTCAAATATACCTTTTGAAGCCAGTAGAAAGGACTTGCTGATAAACGCTTCAACACCATGCTTTATTACAACAAGTTATTTCTGTTGTTTACTATGTGGTTGACTTGATGAAAAGCAGATCTTCACCAGAGCATTTTTGTGCAAATTCCTTACCTTTCTGTTTACAAAAGAAAGTGAAGACCTTTCAGGGCTATTTGTCACCATGCCCTAGTAGCCAACAATGCACACTGTCAACTGCTTAAGGTTTCACTTCCTAATTAACTTTCCTAGAAGCTAAGAACTGTCTGAAAACACAAAGCCCTCCCATTAGCCTTCCCTCATTCCACTCCACTCAGTTCTGGATGGATGAAGAGTGTGTTGAACAATGAAGTCCTCCAGTGGGTTAGGAACCACCCGGCACACAAAGAGAGTAATCTGAGAAAGCTTTCTGCAGAACAAATTAATTATCTACTTCAGTTAGAACCTTTATAAAGGATTACGACATTAAGACAGTCCTGTCCCAAACTCACGCATGAATGTTGAAGTTATTCTCAAACATATTCATTTCCTTCATTCCCAAAGTGAGGTTCGTTTTCATATAATCACTAACAATATTTCCCAGTCCCTAGCTGAGAGATTCCAGATCACACATGCACACAAAATCTCAATGTATTAGTAATGGGGAACTTTAAATAGAGTCATTATTAAAAGAAGTAGAATTTTATTTTGAATCCTTGTTTGATAAAATGCACCCCACTAAAGAATTAAATAACTACTTGAGTATCCTACAATTATTGTGCTACTGTTCATTTTAATTGAAGAAAATCATTTTCACAAAATTTTGGAGTATGTTTGTAAAAAATGTAATACTGCAATCATTTTACTTACTTTGTCATAGATGCAGGGATTGTTTTGTCCATTTTATAGGAAAAGGAAATAAGGAACAGAAAAGTAAAGTCACAAACCTCACATTGCACGGAAATCAAGAGCACTCATGACTCATAATAAGGCATATGTGTTTTAAAGGATATCAGCATACTCTACCCATCTTAGAGAAGAAACTCAGATAGTTTCCTAAGCAGCAAGTTCTTTCTTATTCATTTCATAATATTCCTAAACCTTTGCAATATTTTTTGGGGGGAGGGGAAGGGAGTCTTGCTTTGTCATCCAGGCTGGAGCACAGTGGCACAATCTTAGCTCACAGCAACCTCTGCCTCCTGGGTTCAAGTGATTCTCCTGCCTCAGGCTCCCAAGTAGCTGGGATTATGGGCACCCGCCACCATGTCTGGCTAATTTTTGTATTTTAGTAGAAAGGGGGTTTCACTATGTAAGTCAAGCTGGTCTCAACCTCCTGACCTCAAATGATCCAACCTCCTCAGCCTCCCAAAGTGCTGGGATTATAGGTGTAAGCCACCACACCCAGCCAATCTTTGCAATACTTTTATAGCAACTAGAAATAGTAAGAGAAGAATAACCATGATAGATCTGGCATTCCTTAACACGTGATTCTGACTTCTTTCTCGTAAGACCACTGATTTTTACAACTCTGCCTTTTCTCTAGACCATATTCAGTCAACATTATTGAGCAGATAATGTATCTTGGATACATTTCTAAAGCCATGATATCCCCCAATCAACTGGGCTGGCTAGACATACCACAATTGATTACATAATCATCTGCTTTCCACTACCAAAACTCACTTTGCATAGAAGGTAAAAAATTCAGGTAACTTCACTAGTTCTTCCAAATAATCTCTTATATCTACCAAAGAGAGAAGTCCAGTGATGAAGGGACCTGAGTTTGGTAGAAGAAAGCAGCTGAAAAACCAAAGATAATGCATACAATACTCCAGTAGAGTGATTGTCACTGGGTCTTATTGCCATGTGTTCATAAGAAAAAGTCCCACTGAAGTCCAGAAGAGCTTATCTCTCTCCTATGACTCAAATGTAAAAAAATAAATGCCTGTCTTAGTAAAGCTCCTGGGGACCAGTGGCTGGGATTAGCACACAAAGCCTTTTCTGAGACAGCTCTTCTTTGGCAATTACTTATCCATTGAGTAGGAAATTGAAGGGCAAAGGTAAAATGAGTTGTTAAGAAAACCCAGAAAGAACATTCTGATCTTGAAAGCAAATGAACATGGTCTTCTTCACTAAAGGACATTTGAAAGGCTGGCTGGGTCTAAGTGCTGCCTGGTTGCTGCTCAAACGTAGCAGCCATTTGCACAGTGAAAGAGTCAATGACACTAATAATTTGTAATTATTGTACAAGCAATCTGAGCACTTGCCAGGTCAGCTTAAGTTGACTGTGACCAGGTTAAAAAGAAAAAAGGACTTTCAAGGACAATCAAGAACAAACTAGCCTGCTCCATATGAGAATCTGAACAATAATTTATCCAAACATTTTCATGCAGAGTAGTGGCACTGATTTCTTACTTGAAGCCTTGCCTAGCTAAATATATAAGAAAACGGGAAATCCCACCTGAACCACATTTTATTCCAACTTATACACATTGCCAAGATATAAAGAGGTAACTATATGTAAAATTGTTGTGTAGAGCCTTAAACTAACCAAGAAGCAAAGGGAAAGGAAGATGAAATAATTCAGAATCATGTGGCTGATTAAATAATTGCCAAAATAAAGTTTGCTTTCCAACATCAAACTCTTCTTCCCTGATGGAAGTACAGTTTGGACTGTAAGTTTCATTCTCGGATGTTCTTTTCTGCAGATCTTAAGCAGGTGACGTAAGTAATTAAAAGGGAAAGAAGGTCACATGCTAAATCTGTGTACAACAAGGGGAGGAAGGCAGCCAAAAAGAGATGCCTCTTTTGGTGACAGTGATGTATGAAACAGACCAGGTTGGTGAATGGGAGGAGGAATCAGAATGCAGATGAGCTGAGGCTTGGTGAGCAGGCCACTGGGCCCTCAGTGGACCTGCCAATAAGGAGATCCTGAGAACATTCAGAGGAAGGCAGGAATCCCAAGTGCAAACATAAGGTTGAATTTGAAGCCAATGGGGCACTTGAATCTTGTACAACATGAAAAGATCAGGAACCAGATAATTTTCCCTGAATGATTTGCTGCTGTGTCCATGAGCTTCTGTGAACCCAATTCAGAACCCATAGCTCTTGCTAAGAGAAACAAACAAATAACCAATTATCAGTTTACCTGCAGAAACAATGTTGTCCACAACCAATTGGGAGACAGAAAAGAGGTAGAATCAAAATAGTGACTTCTGAGGTCAAGCAAAAATTTCATGTGCTAGTATATACTGTTAATATACATAACATATTTTCCCCAGGAGCAACATAGATATATATCAGCTCACATAAATTAATAACCACATCCTCATATCTCACATAAAAAATCATGATAAAGAAAGAAAAAGTCGAGGGTATTAGGATATGGGGTTTTGGAATTTTTCAAGATATAAATATTTGCCCTTCACTATAATTTATAACTGCTTTTTATAAAAAAAAAAGTACTCTATGTGATGAAATGTAAGTGGTGATTCTGAAATGTTGAAGAGAACCAACTGCAGGTTTTATGCAGGTGAACAATAACACAGAATTGTGTTGCTACAGAGAGAAAGGAGGAGAGAAGGAAAAGTAGACAGAACATGATAATGGCATCAAAGGTCAAAAGAAGGACAAAATGTAAACATATTATTAGTCACTGCTACTTCAGGCATTCTGCTAAAATCACTTTGTAACTATTATATTTTAAAAATCACAAACTGTAATATCCCCACTGAAAAGTTTACCCATTTTAGGATTTCTTCCTTGTAACATTGATCACCCTTGATTATATTTGCATGCTTAACGTCTCTCTTTCTGGAGAGGTGCTATGCTCTCTGAGGTCAGGTTCCTTGTTGATTTTGCTCATGATTATATTTCTTAACTCTGGTACTTTGACACTGTAAGTCCTAAATAAATATTTTAGGGATGGGGAGGAAGGGAGGAAGGGCAGGGGAGGAAAAAAGCTGCAGGACAATAGTATAACTTGATCTGGATAGAGCTACTTGTAAATGATCTGAGCGAGCTTCAACAATTTGTATCCCCAGGGTTATGGACACATATATTAGAACATAATTTAGATAGTAGGATATAAAATACATTGTAAAACTTTTGAAAAATAAGAATTCATAAGGAATGCCAACTTCCCATGAATAAGATTTATTTGTTTATTTATTTTTGACTTACAGATTCAGAGAGTACGTGTACAGGTTTGTTAGTTACATGGGTGAATTGCATGTCACTAAGCTTTGGTGTACAAATAATCCCTTCACCCAGGTAGTGAGCATAGTACCCGATAACTTTTAAACCCACAACCCCCTCTCACCCTCCCACTTCAAGTGTCTATTGTTTTTATCTTTGTGTCCATGTGTGTTCAATTTAGCTTCCACTAATGAGTGAAAATATTCAGTATTTGGTTTTCTGTTCCTGCATTATTTGCTTAGGAAAATGGCTTCCACCTGCATCCATGTTGCTGCAGAGGACACGATCTTATTCCTTTTAATGGCCTTGTTCTTTTTGCTTAGGATTGCTTTGGCTATTTGGACTCTTTTTTGATTCCATATGAATTTTACAATAGTTTTTTCTAATTCTGTAAAAAATGTCCTTGGCAGTTTGATAGGAATAGCATTCAATCTGTAAATTGCTTTGGGCAGTGTGGCCATTTTAATAATATTGTTTCTTCCTATCCATGAGCATGGAATGTTTTTCCATCCATGGATAGGTCGTGTGTTTACTGGGTTGATAGTTTCTTTTGCTGTGCAGAAGCTTTTTAGATTAACTACATCCTACTTATCAATTTTTGGTTTTGTTGCAATTGCTTTTGGGGACTCAGCCATAAATTCTATTCCTATCAAACTGCCAAGGACATTTTTTGCAGAATTAGAAAAAACTATTCTAAAATTCATACAGAATCAAAAAAGAGCCCAAATAGCAAAAGCAATCCTAAGAAAAAAGAACAAAGCCAGGGCATCACACTACCTAATTTCAAACTATACCACAAGGCTATGGTAACCAAAACAGCATACTAGTACAAATCTCTGATTTCTTTCTGTTGTGTTTTATAAATGGTGCTGTAGATATCCTTCACTTCCTTGGTTAGCCATATTCCTAGGTATTTTATTTTTTTTTTGTGGCTATTGTAAATGGGATTGTGTTCTTGATTTGGCTATCAGCTTGTACATTATTGGTGTATACAAATGCTACTGATTTTTGTACATTGATTTTGTATCCTGAAATTTTTCTAAAGTTGTTTTAGGAGCTTTTTGGCAGAGTCTATGGGGTTTTCTAGGTATAGAATCATATTGTCTGTGAAGATAGTTTGACTTACCATCTTCCTATTTAGATGCCTTTAATTTCTTCTTCTTATCCACTTGCTCTAGCTAGGACTTCCAGCTCTATGTTGAATAAGAGTGATTAAAGTGGACATCCTTATCTTGTTTCAGTTCTCAAAGAGAATACTTCCAGCTTTTGCCAATTAGTATAACATTGGCTGTGGGTTTGTCATAGATGGTTCTTATTATTATGTTTCTTTGATTCCTAGTTTGTTGAGGGTTTGTAACATGAAGAGACATTGAGTTTTATCAAAAGGCTCTTTTGCATCTATTAAGATTGTTGTGTGGTTTTTGTTTTCAATTCTGTTTATGTGGTGAATCACATTTATTGATTTGTGAATGCTGAACCAAACTTGCATCCCAGAAATAAAGCCTACTTGATCATTGTGGTAACTTTCTGATGTGCTACTGGATTTGGTTAGCTATTATTTCATTGAGGATTTTTGCATTTATGTTTGTCACAAATATTGAAGCTTTCTTTTCGTTAAGTCTCTACAAGGCTTTAGTATCAGAATGATGTTGGCTTCATAGAATGAGTTAGGGAGGCAACCGCTCTCCTTTTTTGGGGGGAATAATTTCCATAGAATTGGTACTAGATCTTTCTATGTCTGGTAGAATTTAGCTGTGAATCTGTGTCATCTCGAGGTTTTTTGTTTGTTTGGTAGGGTTTTTTTTTATTACCAATTCAACATCAGAACACATTCTTGGTCTGTTCAGGATTTCAATTGCTTCCTGGTTCAATATTGGGAGGCTGTATGGTTCCAGGAATTTATGCATTTCTTCTATGTTTTCTAGTCTGCATGCATAGGGATGTTCACAATAGTCCCTGAAGGTTTTTATATTCGTGGGGAGAGATGATAATATCACCTTTCTCATTTCTGATTATGCTTAGTTGGATCTTCTCTCTTTTTTATTAACCTAGCTATCAGTCTATAAATCTTATTTATTCTTTCAAAAAACAAACTTTTGGTGTGAATTTTTACATCTGAATTTTGTTCAGTTCAACTCTTATTTTGGTTCTTTTCTTCTCCTGGCTTTGAGGTTGGTTTGCTCTTGTTTTTCTAGTTTGGTTATTTCTTTTCTTCTCCTGGCTTTGAGGCTGGTTTGCTCTTGTTTTTCTAGTTTCTCTAGGTGCAATGTTAGGTTGCTAATTTGAGATCTAATTTCTTAATACAGGCATTTAGCACTATAGATATTCCTCTTAATACTGCTTTACCTGTGTCCCAGAGATTCTGGTATGTTCCACCCAGTAGCAGAATATACATTCTTCGCATCTGCACACATCACATACTCTAAGATTGATGACTGACTACATGTTCTGCCATAAAGCAAGTATCAACAAATTCAAAAAATAAAAATCATACCAACCACATTGTTTCATTAGATTCAAAGAATTTTTTTATTTCTGCCTTGATTTTATTCTTTACCCAAAAGACATTCAGAAGTAGGTTGTTTAATTTCCACGTAATTGTAGTGTTTTGAGAGATCTTCTTGGTATTGATTTCTGTCTTTATTGATCTATGGCCTGAGACTGTGGTTGGTATAATTTTGGTCTTTTTGAATTTGTTGAAACTTTATGGCTAAGCATGTGGTCAATCTTAGATAATGTGCTGTATATAGATGAGAAGAATGTATATTTTGTTGTTGGCTGGAGTGTTTTGTAAACGTTTATCAGATCCATTTGGTCAACTGTGAGTTTTAAGTTCAGAATATCTCTGTTAGTTTTCTGCCTCAGTGATTTGTCTAATGCTATCAGTGTGGTGCTGAAATCTCACACTATTATTGTGTGTTTATCTAAGTCTCTTCATAGGTCTCTAGAACTTATTTTATGAATCTGGGTGTTCCAATGTTGGATGCATATATATATATATATATATATATATATATATATATATATATATGATAGTTATATCTTCTTGTTGTATTGCGCCCTTTATCATTTTGTAATGTCCTTGTCTTTTTTGAGCATTGCCTGTTTTATCTGATGTAAAAATAGCAACCCCTGCATTTTTTTGTTTTCTGTTTGCCTATAGATCTTTCTCCATCCATTTACTTTGATCCTATGGGTGTCACTGCATGTGAGGTGGGTCTTTTTAAGACAGCAGACAGTTAGGTCTTGCTTCTTTATCCAACTTGCCACTCAATGTCTTTTAAGTGGGGGCATTTTAACCTGTTTACATTCAAGGTCAGTATATCTATGTGAGGATTTGATCCTGTCATTATGTTGTTATCTGGCTGTATGAAGACTGTATAGTTACTTTGTAGTGTAAGTGGGCTATATAATTGTTTTCATGGTAGCAGCTATTGATCTTTGTTTCCATGTTTAGCACTCACTTAAAGACATTCTTTAAGGCAGGTCTAGTAACAAATTCATTTAGCATTATCTTCTCTGAAAACAACTTTCTATTTCTTTCTTTTATGAAGCTTAATTTTGTGGGATATGAAATTCTTGGTTGGAATTTCTTTTCTTTAAGGATGCTGAAAATAGGCCTTCAATTTCTTCTGGCTTGTAAGGTTTCTGCTGAAGGGTCCACTATTTACCTGATAGGCTTCCCTTTGTAAAAAATAAGGAATATTTCATGAATTTCTGTGTTATCCTCATGTAGAAGCCATGCTATATTCTTTGTATCATTCCAATTTTATCATGCATGCTGCAAAAGCAGGCACATAAGATTTAAATTCTGAGTATACTAGGATGAATGAATCAACAGAATAAATTAAATGATGTGAGATTCAATAAAGATAAGGACTATTTGGGTATTCATTCTCTTATTGTGCCTTTTTATGCTTCCGAAGAGTTCTTGTAAAAGAGTAAATTGATATTAATAATACAGCAGCTGTTGGTAAACAATAACTAAAGCATCAAGTCTAGAGAAATATGGTGTTAGGGTAAAATTATTGATTTAAGAGACTTGGAGATTTAACTCTAATAAATCCCATAAACTAGGTTATAGTCTATTAAATTGTGAGATGAAAATAGTAAATCAAATTATTTCTGAAGACATTTTGAATTACAAATATCTTTGTCTTTATACCTAAGTTTCATACTTTAGTGAGAGTACCAGAAAAGCAACAACAATAAATAGTATGTCCTCTTCATACAGAGATTTTTATGGTACTAATTCTTTGTGGCTGTTAGGCAAAACTGTAAAATTCAGGATTTAAAATACAAAGTGGTTAAACAAAGGTTTAAGGATTTTGTTTTAGCTCTCAGTTTTATGTAAATGTTCTCACCTGATTATTTTCTCAATATAAGTAATCACATTTTCTGCTTGAAAAAACTACCTAACGGAGCCAGAAGGTTTAGATAATAAAATTAGATAGTTGATGTGTAGCTTAAAAAAGCAAAAGTCTTCAAGCAAGCTGTCCTCTTGGATGCAGGTGGTCTTTTATAGTCATCATAGTAATATTAGATGCTTGGCAACATGCTAACATGGTTACACCTTATCTTATTTATCACCACAATCCTTCAGAATAGAAATTTTTCCTCTCACTTAAAAAATTTAAAAACAGAAATTTAAAGAGCTTCAATAACTTAATCATGGTTACACAGCTGATAAATGGTAGAACTGGGCTTTGAACCCAGGTCCAAATGGCTTTTCAATCTATGCTCCATGCCACCTCCATGTTCTCTCACATGCTTCAGCTTACTGAAGAGTAAAGAGCCAAAAAAATGGGATCCAAATTGTTATAGAAAGTCCTTGAATCACTCATGGGTATTGCTACCAATAGCTCTAAGTAACACATGTATGGGTGGTAGACATCAAAGCTCACAAAGCAATCTCTGTCAACTGTCCCTTCAGATGAATGTCCATAACCACTTGCTGGAAAATTACAAACTTGCGATGGGAAGGGGCAGGGGGAAGGGCTCTAATAAATGCTCTCTCTTTTGTGGAAGTGAGTTCCACTCACAACTCATTGGTCAGAACTGGTAACATGACACCTAACGACCAAGGGCCAGGAAGTGTCAGGCACCTGTAATCCCAGCTACTCGGAAGGCTGAGGCAGGAGAATCACCTGAATCTAGGAGGTGCACATTGCAGTGAGTGAGCTGAGATTGCATCACTGCACTCCAGCCTGGGCAACAGAACAAGACTCGGGAAGAAAGGGAAAAAAAAGACAGAACAGGAAGGAAAGGAAAGGAAAGGAAAGGAAAGGGGAAAGGAAAGGGGAAAGGAAAGGGGAAAGGAAAGGGGAAAGGAAAGGGGAAAGGAAAGGGGAAAGGAAAGGGAGGGAGGGAGGGAGGAAGGAAGGAAGGAAGAAGGAAGGAGGGAGGGAGAGAAGGAAGGAAGGAAGGAGGGAGGGAGGGAAGGAGGGAAGGAAGGAAGAGAGAGAGAAAAAGAAAGAGAAAGAAAGTGAAAAAAAAGAGAGAGAAAAAAGAAAGAAAAATAAGATAAGAAAAGGGTATCCAGGAGACGAACGGGAACTACCAAACAAAGGCTTCTAAGTGACGGTAATCGTATATTCAGGAAAACAATGAAATAGCTGGTGAAGTTATGGCAGAAATGCTTAAAGTTTATTACGCTTAGCTTAGGAATTATCTGAGGAGATCCAGAGTTCACTTGTCCCCCTAGATATTCTGATGCAGCTGATTTGGGGCAGGTCATAGGGATATCCATCTCCACCCTCCTCGTGCTGTGGTTCCAATGCAGAGGTCCATGGACTACACTGTGAGATATACTAAAATAGTAGGTATGATGAAAGTGGCCTATGAAGGTCTAGAAAAGAAGAATTGGATCCAGAACCTGAAAGAGTTTTTTGTAGCTAAACAATTGTCCTTAATCTTTAGGGAAGGCAAATAGTGGGTACCTTTAATCAGAGGAGGTGGTTGGTGGCAGTATGAAGGATAGATTGCAAAAACAAAGAGACTACAATGAGAACAACTGGCCTAGGAAGCTACTGCTGCATTGATCTAAGGTATAGTTGGTGAAAACCTGAATTACAGTTGCTACTTTGAGGCTTTCATGTGTATTATTGAAAAATAAATAATAGCAACAATTGTTTTGAATTTAGACTAACGAAAATTTTTTGAGATAAGTTATTTTCTCACTGACATTGTTTAGAATTGCTAATACATGAGGATAAAAATCAGATTGACTTTTAGTCAGTTTCATTATTATTTTAAAACCTCTGAAGACACTGCATGCCCCTACTCCATGTAGCTTGGAGTGCCCTGCTCCCATCACCCCACCTTTGGTGTGCCTCTGTGGGGGAACCAGTTTGCAGTTCAAAGAGTTTTGACAAATACATACATCCATGAAACCACCATTACAATCAAAATATGAAAATTTCTATCATCTCCATTGGTGCTATGTAACCCTTCCCAGCCAGTTTCCAAACTCCACCCTTAGCCTTAGTAACAATTGATCTACTTTCTATCACTATAGATTTGATTTGTCTTGTCTAGGGTTTTATATAAATTGAATCATACAATAAGTATTTTTCATATCTGGCTTCTTTTTCTCAGAAGACTGTTCTTGAGATTCATCCAGGCTGTTGCATAAATCAGCAGTTCATCTGTTTCATTGCTGAGTAATGTTCCATTGTTTAGGTGTACTAGAATTATTTATCTGTTAACCTGTAGACAAACACTTTTGTTGTCTTCCATTTGGGGCTATTATGAACAAAGCTAATTCAAATCTTTGTGTAGACATGATTTTTTTTACTTTTTCTGGGCAAACACTTAGGGCTGCTAAGATCGCTGTGTCATATGGCAAGTATATGTTAAATTTTATTAAAAACTTTCAAACTGTTTCCAAAGTGATATCATCCTATATTCCCACCAGCACTGTATGAGAGTTCTAGTCACTTCAGATCTGGTGTTATTAGACTTTTTAACTTTGGCCTTTCCAATGGATGTAATGAGATATCATTATTGACTCTTCCCTTTTGGCTGTAAATTTTTTGTAGTATTAGTGATTTGTACTAGATCATTCCAATTATTTTCTTAACACTCTCAGATCCCACATGTAGCTAAAGGAAGAATTCAAGCTATGATCATTTATAAGGATAAATATAAGGATTATATTATAAAGATTACTCAACAGTAATAGGTAGACTCAGAGTTTTAATGATGATGGAAAAACAAAGTTCTAGACATCACTTTTTGGTGAGTTCTACATTTTACCTAGTACTCATTCAAAGACAAGTGGCTATTCCCGAAGTCCTGCAATACTATCTTTTCCCACCTCATATAGAAATACCTATACAAAGCATTGGCTTTTCTTTATAAGGCTTGTTTCATTTCCATATTCCAGATTAAATATTATTTTTTTCTTTTGAACTAAAGTTATGTAACAAACAAAAGACACTGCAGAGAAAAATCAAGTGACACATCACATAATTCTTTTAGGTTAGGAAGAGGTTTCCTACAGAAGACCAGGAACCAAACTGCTCCTGGGTGAGAAAGAAAACAGAGCTACAGCTATACAGCTGCAAATCAGCTAAGGACATTTATTTTTTCTTGTAACTAACTTAACACTTTTAAATGGTCATGATTGTTCATGTAATGAAGCTATTTTTGTTGAAGGCTCACTTCCTCAGCTGAAGATGATTTTGTTCCAAAGGGAAAACGCACATGTACACACAGACACATGCTTCAATACACATTCAGCTATTGTTGCTAAGGTTTAGGTATGAATTTGCACAATCCTGCATTCAAACATCTGTTTGGAAGGTAAAAAGTTATTAAAATGGATCATAAGCATAAGCTAAATGTGATATTATTTAATAGTAAATAGTATCCATAAGCAATAAAAATATTCATTTTATTTTATGGCAGAAATTCTGATAATTCTAGAATTCTGGTTATTCTGTTTCAATATACGCCTTTTTTCCTACCTCTAAGTGGCTATACATAAACTTAGAAATTTAAAGCTAATAGAGTGGAGGTGAGATATTATCTCACGCCAGTTAGAAAGGTGATTGTTAAAAAGTCAGGAAACAACAGATGCTGGAGAGGATGTGAAGAAATAGGAATGCTTTTACACGGTTGGTGGGAGTATAAATTAGTTCAACCATTATGGAAGACAGTGTGGCGATTCCTCAAGGATCTAGAAATAGAAATACCATTTGACTCAGCAATCCCATTACTGGATATATAACCCAAAGGATTATAAATCATTCTCCTATAAAGACACATACACACATATATTTATTGCAGCACTATTCACAATAGCAAAGACTTGGAACCAACCCAAATGCCCAACAATAATAGAATGGATAAAGAAAATGTGGCAC
Organism: Cheracebus regulus; assembly: GCA_963574635.1. NCBI lineage: Eukaryota > Metazoa > Chordata > Mammalia > Primates > Pitheciidae > Cheracebus > Cheracebus regulus. The sequence goes on along the minus strand of CAUYQU010023592.1, from coordinate 10,234 downwards.
ATATACACCATGGAATACTATGCAGCCATAAAAAATGATAAGTTCATGTCCTTTGCAGGGACATGGACGAAGCTAGAAACCATAATTATCCGCAAACTAACACAGAAACAGAAAACCAAAGACCACATGCTCTCACTGATAAGTGGGAGCTGAACAATGAGAACATGTGGACACAGGGAGGGGAACATCACACACCAGGGCCTGTTAGGGGTGGGGGGCTAGGGGAGGGATAGAATTAGGAGAAATACCTAATGTAGATTACAGGTTGATGGGTACAGCAAACCACCATGACATGTATACCTATGTAACAAACCTGCACATTCTGCACATGTATCCCAGAACTTAAAGTATAATAATAAAAAAAAGATTATCTAGTCCAATAACCTCATTTTCCAAATTGAAGAAATTGCCCATAGCAGTTTAGTGATTTCTCCCCAAATCCATCCAGTAGTTAGTGAAAAAGTTGAATCTAGAGTCAAGATTGTCATTGTTCAGTCTGATATACCATCCTATGTCCCATGGATAGCTAAAGATAGAGCTGGAGCATAAAGTTTTTTTAAGCGGACCATATTTGTAAAACATTTAAATAAATGCAATTTCCTAATGCCTTAGCAAAATGTAAGCAAAAAATTCTAAAACAAAAGTTTAAGTTCCTTATGGAACTTAAAGTAACTAAAGTTACTTGCAGATGGAATCAGTGTATTCCTTTCTTAGTCTCAATGATAGAAAACTAAGGAAGTCAGGGTAAGGGGTTCCTTTTTCTCAAAAATTACCTATGAAGAAGTTCTATACCATCTCCAAGTTTCTAACATTTAATTCAGTAAGAACATTATTATTATTATTATTATTATTATTATTATTATTATTATTATTTGCAATCAAACATTGCAAAGAAAGAATGGTGGTGTTCTTTTCATTCTAGGTGAACTCACAGGTCTTGGCTTTTTCTACATTCAAGACTATATGGGGGAATAGACAGGCTAATGTCCTGCAAAGCCCTAGATCCACAAAGCCTAGATGGATGAAGCAGACAGAAAAATCTTACTGGGGAGGGTTCCCCGTGAATTTGTATTTCCTTGACTCCCCCCATTTTACAGTTTTGGATCAAATAACTAATCTTAAAGTAAATAATCTCCTCATGCCTCCTACCTGACATTCCACACAGCCCAGGACCCTTCACAATTTGGCTTGAATTTCCTGGAAATTCAGCCGAAATTCAATCTCAGTTTGTGAACCTTGGCAAAGCATTCTGCTGGCCTGCTCCAAGAATCCCCCCAGCAGGCAGCATGGACTCTCTTCCCTCTCAGGAGGACTCAGGGGCCAGGTTTACTGTGTGTTTGTGTTGGTTGGCCTCCCTAAGTCCAGGGTGACGTCTCCCTTCCCAAAGCTCCATGTCTACCATTCCCTGATGTTGATTACCACACTCCAGAATGAAAATAAAAATTCTGGGCCCATAGTAAAAGTGAAAAATTTTATAGATTTCTTCAAAATGTCCAGTTTATTCTTGGACTTCCTCCCTTAGGAGCCTTCCCCCTTCTCCACCCTTCTCTTCCCTACCCTTAACAACATTCTCACACATCATTTCACCATCTTTTGACATTCTTTTCTTCTAAAAAAAAAAAAAAAAAAAAAAAAAACCCTCTGGCCACTCTGCCCTTTACCATAGATTTTCACAACACTATGTGAAAATCTACCAACAATACTATGTGAAAATCTACCACGTGTATAAAGACTATGAGTAAGTCTATAAAGTATATATCGCTCCTTTTTATCATTTGATTATTCTTGCAATTAAGTTAAAATGGTTTTCTACATAGTATTTCTCTACACATGAAGAATTCTTATCAAGGAATTTACAAAATTAAACCTAATTCTTTTCTCAAAATATGATCTGCCATCTCCACAAATTGACAGTTATATTTAGAGCAACTGCGATTTTAATTTTGTGATTACATTAAATCCCAAGGTGATTTTCTTAATGTAATGACCATAAAATTTATAAAACCCATGGAAAATCATGCCATAAAATTGGTGTTGGGGGCAAGACTGCCATAGCTAAAAAGCATCAAAAACTTATAATAAGTAAAACATTTTTGTCCCAACATGGTGCTCAATAGATGGATTATACCTTTTTCTTAAATCCAAAAATATGTAAGAATTTAATAACTGTTGAGGGTGAAAATTCAAACAGGAACATTTGTTCATTTAGAGAAAAATAGTTTTCTATCTCACAACATGTACTAATATGCTACATGGATTATAAAGTTAAAAATAGGAAAAGATGACATTTTTAAAACTCAGATTTTATTGGCCTAAAATCCAGTATTTAGAGAAATAAAAATTAAAATAAGATACAATGTTTTACCTACTAGCTTTACAAAATGAAAGAAAAATTTAATGTTGATCATTATATAGAAATAGGCTTCCTCGGCTGGGCGTGGTGGCTCATGCCTATAATCCCAGCACTTTGGGAGGCCAAGGCAGGTGGATTACCTGAGGTCAGGAATTAAAGACCAGCCTAACCAACATGGTGAAATGCTGTCTCTACTAAAAATACAAAAAATAGCTGAGCATGGTGGCTCATGCCTGTAATTCCAGCTACTCGGGAGGCTTAGGTAGGAGAATTGCTTGAACCTGGGAGGTGGAGGTTGCAGCGAGCCAAGACTGTACCATTGTATTCCAGCCTGGGCAACAAGAACAAAACTCTATCTCAAAAAAGAAAAAAGGAAATAGGCTTCCTCATGTGATACTAATAAGAATTCAAACTGGTCATTTCTGAAAAGCAATTTCAAAAATAGGCATCAAGATCCTTACAACTGTCATACATATACCTAGATATTCAAATGCTGGACATCAGGCCTAGGGCAATAATAAAAAGTTATGCAAAGATGTGGGTATAGGACGTTCATCATAACAGCATAATTTATAATAGAGGTTGCTCTGCTTTTAATGGAAATATATGGGCAAGTCAATGTATAAGTATCCATACATTTCTATAGGACTGAAGGGGCTGAACACTTACAGTTAAATGTTAAAAAAAAAAAAAGAAGGCATCTGATGTTACTAAGATGGCCCTGAATAAGCCAGATCATATGAAAGATAAAAGAAGAAGGTCTGAGATCAATGCGAAAAAGCTCTATATTAAGATCATGTTGCTTCCAGATCTCTGAAACTTCATATGCCTGGTTGGCTCCAAAGAAATGTTGACTGCCTGGAAAGACTGGTAGATATTCACAAACGAGGCATTCACACCTTCTATAGTAGACATAGAGTCTATTATCAAGAGGTGACACTTAACTAAGTTCCATTCTGTCTTTCGCAGACCTGGTTTACACTCATGGGCTGGGTGTAAATGGTTAATAGGCATCGCCTCTAACTCTCACAAGTATGTGGATGATAAACTATATGGTAACCTTAATAACCCATTTATCTTAAATACATTCCATTTATTTTAATGAAATGATATTGTGACACAGTGGAATATATTGAACAGCATTATGTGAAATAGCTCAATGTAATTCATTACAGTATTTGCTAATGGTGCTGGCCATTATATTATGTTGTTCTGTTTAAGAACTCCTGAGAGGCATTTCTCTCTGTTTTCAGCTGCAGTGTCACTGTTTCTCTTGACTATCTGGTATATTTTTGTCTCCTGCACTCCAAATTACAGGATTGGTCATGTTTCTCACTTTGTTTTCAGCCATTGATAGATTCTTAGAATCAAATGTGTAATTCACCTTCAGTGCAATCATGGCCCTCACGTTCTGGGAGATAAACAGTTAGTTCCCTAATTTCCATTTGACCTCTTGTTCTGACTTCAAATACTTGCTTTCATCACACGGGTTAAAAAATAATGGAAGTATCATGCCAATCACCTACATTACATAATAATAACAGATTTCTGTACTCCAAAAAATACATGTCACAATAAGAATGTGATAGGCACCACTAGCATAGATCACATCTGTTACATCATGCCTTTAAACACAGCCCATGTATTTCCTTTGCTGCATCAGTGATACACCTTCAGAGTTTAGAACAAACAGGAAACCCAAAGCTTATATTCTGATGATGATTGACAGAGTTTATTCCTGTAACTGGTACCGCCTGTCTGTTTTTGTGTTCAGGTCAGTTTTATGGGTTCTACAGAAAGCTGTCACTCCAAATGGCACCTGGTGACTTTAGTCTCTGATCAGTCTAAGAATATGACATAATTCTTCCTCTGACTGCTAGCAGATGGCAGAGGCAGCTAATGGTAGATCCTCAAGTAGCAGGGCAAGCCTAGAATTGATTGCTGCATTTGCAACATTGGTTGGCAGAAGGTAGGACTTAAAATAACCAGAAAACAGAGAGTTTAGGCAACAATACACTCTGGTTTTACTTTCCTACCAGGTATCTTTTTAAACTAAGCATCACCATTTCCTCAATTATAAAGACACCTTTTTTAAAAAAAAAAATTATCATACAATCTTTACAACTGTTCTGTAAATCCAAAACTATTCCAAAATAAGTTTCTTTCTGAAAAAGGATAGTGCACTTGATCTTAACCAAAAGGTCAAGAACTGTCAACCAACAGAATGGGAACAGACAAAGTTCTAATACCCAGAATCTATGGAGAATTTAAACAAATTTACAAGAAAAAACAATCCTGTCAAAAAGCCGGCAATGAACAGACATCTTTCAAAAGAAGACATTTATGCAGCCAACAAACATATGAAAAAATGTTCATTATCACTGGTCATTAGAGAAATGCAAATCAAAACCACATTGGGATACTATCTCATGCCAGTTAGAACGACGATCATTAAAAAATCAGGAGACAACAGTGGAGAGGATGTGGAGAAATGGGAACGCTTTTACGCTATTCGTGGGAGTGTAAATTAATTCAACCATTGTGGACGACAGTGTGGCGATTCCTCAAGGATCTAGAAATAGAAATACCATTTGACCCAGCAATCTCATTACTGTCTATATACCCAAAGAATTACAAATCATTCTGTTATAAAGATACATGCACACGTATGTTTATTGCAGCACTGTTCTCAATAGCAGATGTTCATCAATGATAGACTGGATAAAGAAAATGTGGCACATATACACCATGGAATACTGTGCAGCCATAAAAGAAGATGAGTTCATGTCCTTTGTAGGGACATGGATGAAACTGGAAACCATCATTCTCAGCAAACTGACAAAAGAACAGAAAACCAAACAGCACATGTTCTCACTCATAAATGGATGTTGAATAATGAGAACATATGGACACAGGGAGGGTAACATCACACACTGGGGCCTGGGGGGTGGGGGGCTAGGGAGGAATAGCAGGGGGTGAGGGGATTGGGGAGGGATAGCATTAGGAGAAATACCTAATGCAGATAATGGGGTGATGGATGCAGCAAACCACTACCATGGCACGTGTATATCTATGTAATAAACTTGCATGATCTGCACATGTACCCCAGAACTTAAAGTATAATTAATAAATAAATAGTGGATAGTGTGTTTTAAAAAAATTATGTGTGCTAGCTGTTAATGATGCTAACCAAATATTTGCATATCTCCAGACTCCAGGCACATAGTAGGATTGCACTTCCAGGACTCCTGGTAGTCATGTTACTACCTCTGGCCAATGAATTGGGGCTGCAAGTATTTCCTGACAGCAATTAGTTCCTGTTATAAGATACTCCTTTCCTCCAGACACAGGGATTGAGAATGTTCTAGATAGTGGATGTTTCACCACCATGTATCTTGAGTAATGATGAAGAAACAGAGGAAAGTCCCAACTCTCCATCAGTGGATGTGATTAAGATGTGAACCTTTATTTATCAATCCACTGAAGTTTGAGAACTGCTCTTTCCCACAACATAACTAAGCATATGCTGATGCAGCATGCCAGGACTTTAGACAGAATAAAGTCCAAGTTTATTTTAGTGTTCACTGTATTTACGTGTGTGTGTGAGAGAGAGTTTATTAAATGAGCCCTTATACACTATTTTTTTTTTTTTTGAGACGGAGTTTCACTTTGTTGCCCAGGCTGGAGTGCAATGGCATGATCTCGGCTCACTGCAACCTCCACCTCTGAGATTCAAGCAATTCTCCTGCCTCAGTCCCCTGAATAGCCGGGATTACAGATGTGCACCACCACGCCTGGCTAATTTTTTTAAATTTTTAGTAGAGATGGGGTTTCACCATGTTGGCCAAGCTGGTCTTGAACCCCTGACCTTGTGATCTGCTCAGCTCAGCCTCCCAAAATGTTGGATTACAGGCACCAGCCACCACACCCAGCCCACACTATTTAGGATAACTGTATGTTCCTGTTTGTTCAAAAAAACTTCAGGTTAACATCCATTGTCATAGAGTAATTAACCAGAAATTTTCCCTTTGTTAAGTGCCCCCATTTATGCAACAAATTATAGTCATACTGGACTAGTCATCTCTAGCAAATGTATTAGATGTCATAGTATACATTTTCTGCAAAAACCTCAATGTAAACCTCCATCTTATTTTTATAAGTTAATTTTTTACCTTTTCTCATCTTTCTGATTTATTTAGAAATTTATCCATTTTGTTGTATTACCTTTTTCTATTAAGAAACAAACAGATGTATGTATACAATTCATTTTAAGTATTTCCTTCCCAACTAAGTTTAATTTATTAAAAATAAATTTTAGTTTTTCAAATATGTTTGAAAAATTATAAATAGATTTCTCTCTTTTACTCTTATTACGTGCCCTCCTCCATTAATATCATTACCCTTCACATTCCAGAAAAGCAGCTCATTCTGGTGACTGATTAACCTTGAGATTAACTAGATAGTGTGCTGTGAGTGTTGTATTAGTCAGAGCTTTTAGCTGTAAGCAACAGAGGTAAATTCTGGCTGAGTTAAGAAGAAAACTGAATTAATTAAGAAGATAATAGGTAACTTACAGTTTTAATGGCAGAGCTTGAAGGTCAGCAGCTATGTAAAATCCCCGGTCTAGAACCCAGTGAGGAAACAGATTCTATTGATTGGCCCTCTAGCCATAAAGAGCGGGTTCTTTTTATTTATTCAGTTACTAGCTCCTGAATTAAATTCTGACATAGGTATTACTGATTGACATGGTAAGTGACTGTGTTCTACTGCAAGTAGGTTGGAAAAGCAAAAATCTAGCATTTTCAGCTTCTGTAGTACAAGACAGTCTTTAATCCACACCAAGTCACATAGGGTGCGGAATTAAACAAGTATTCCCTTGATCTTTTACTAAGAGTTTATATGCTAAACCAGGATGAGTGAAGAGCCAAAATAAATAGAAATGTCTATTTTAGGCAGTGAAATTCAATACAAAAATGCAAGTGATCATTATGCTGTGTACACATGTGACATTGATCTACTTTGCAGTTCAAGTATCTACAGACCTATGCACCTAGACCACAGCTACTAGATGAAGAGCCAGATGTACTCATGCACTTTATACCAATTTCCAGATTCTTCCTTCACTAATGACTGTGTAGAAAATGACTAAACAGAAGGCAAATATCTTTCTCTCTTTTCATGAAAAAAAAAAATCTGCATTAACATCACCATCCATATATTTAGAAGAAGTAACAGCAATTCTCATGGGCAAAGCTAGCCCCAGAGTTAGTAACAAGCCCACTTGCCTTTTTACCTGGGTCATTTCCACTCTGAATCCATTTATGCAAAGTACTAGCTATAAACATTAATATGTTGAGTAAAAACTGTTACTCCTCAAACTGAAGTCAGAAGTCAGCTTTTCTAGTCAGTCACAATGTGTCTTTGTATATCCATTGGTGACATTTTTACCAACTGTGAAATAAGACATTTGACAGCAGTAAGATCCTCAAAGTCCTTCCAGATCACAAATTATATGATACAGCAAATCCTTTTCTTAGATAATTAGGCAAGACTGGGGCCAGATACAACCTCTTGACCTAAGCATGGTGTTAGTACATGGCAGACACCAAATAAATGTTAGCTGAATAAATGAATAAATAGTGACTAGATGAATAAATGAATGAATGAATGAATGAATGTTTCCTTGATTCTTTGTTTGTTGAACAAAGTATGACAAGGCCAAGAAACAGCCCTCCATTGAACTCTCTATGATTATCTTTTACCCTTCCAATTAATCCATATGTCTTTCCCTTTCCCCAGACTAACACTGTCACTAAGAACTGCTTAGCTGAGATGCTCTAACTACACCTTTCTTTTCCCCTACTTTTAATAAAGCCTATTAAGATACATTTCACATATCATACCATTCACCCATTTAAAGCATACAATTAAATGATTTTTAGTATATTCACACAGTTGTGAAAGCATTACCACAGTCTAAGTTTAGAACATTTTCATTATTCCTCCTGAAAAAACTTCATACATTAGGAATCACCCTCCATCCCAACCCTCAGCCCTGAGCAACCACAAATCTACTTCAGTTGCAATAAATTTGCCCATTCTTTACATTTCACATAAATGTACTATGTATGTACATTTATGTGAAAAATGTAAACTATGTACTCTTTCCAACTAGCTTCTTTCAGTTAGCATAGTTTTTTAGGAGTTGTTCATGTTGTAGCACTTATCAACATGTCATTCCTTTTTATAGCCAAATAACACTTCATTGTATGAGTACATCATTTTTATTTCTTTATTCATCAGTTGATGAGCATTTTAGCTATTTCCACCTTTTTTACTTTTCTGAAATATGGCTATTATAAAATATATAATGCTGCTATGAACATTACCATAACAGTTTTTGTGTGAATGCTGTTTTCATAATTATCTTAGGCAAATGCCTAGGAATGGAATTGCAAGGTATTATGGTAATTCTAAGTTTAAACTTTTGAGGTACTTCCAGACTGTTTTGCCAAAGTGGCTGCACCATTTTACATACCCACCAGCAAGGTATGAGGATTCCAACTTCTTCATGTCCTCATCAGCACTTGTTATTATCTGTCTTTTTGATCATAGCCATCCTGATAGTTATGAAGTGGTATCCCATTGTGGTTTTGATTTACATTTCTCTGATTATTAATGATGTTGAGCATCTTTTCATGTGCTTATTGACCATTTGTATGCCTTCCCTGGACAAATGCCTATTAAGGTCCTTTGATCATTTTTAATTGGGTAATTTGTCTTTTTATTAGAGTTATAAGAGCTCTTTATATATTCTATATAGAGGTCCCTTACTAGATTCATGATTTGAAAATATTTTCACTCGGGAGGCTGGGGCAGGAGAATCGCTTGAACTCAAGAGGCAGAGGCACAAGATTGCACCACTGCACTCCAGCCTGGGTGCCAAAGCGAGACTTCATTTTAAATATATATATATATATATATACACACACACACACACACACATATATATATTCACTCGGTCTATGGATTGTGTTTTCACATTCTTTATGGCGTCCTTTGAAGCACAAAAGTTTTTTTTAATTTTGGTGAAGTTCATTTTCTAGAAGTTTCTAATTTTGGGGGCATACAGTTGTTCATACCACCCTTTATAATCCTTTTTATTTCTTTAAGGTCAGTAATGATCTCCCCTCATCCATTCTTGATAATTTGGTTTTTCTCCTATTTTAGATTTTGTTGATTTTATTGTTTTCTAATCTGTTTCATTAATCTCTGCCCTAATCTTTACTATTTCTTTTCTTATACTTTAGACTTAGCTTTCTCTTCTTTTTCCAGTGTTTTTAAGTGGAAAGTTAGGTAATTGATTTGATTTGATTTTATGTTTGTTGGAGACAGAGTCTCACTCTGTGGTCAGGCTTGAGTACAGCGGCACAATCTCAGCTCACTGCAACCTCTGCCTCCCAGGTTTGAGATTCTCCTGCCTCAGCTTCCTGAGTAGCTGGGATTACAGGCACGTATCACCATGCCTGGCTATTTTTTTTATTTTTTATTTATTTATTTTTTTAATTTTATTTTTTATTGCATTTTAGGTTTGGGGGTACATGTGAAGAACATACAATATTGTTGCATAGGTACACACGTGGCAGTGTCATTTGTTGCCTTCCTCCCCTTCACCTATATTGGCATTTCTCCCCATGCTATCTCCCCCCAACTCCCCACCCCCCACTGTCCCCCCCCATTTCCCCCCAACATACCCCAGGGTATAGTGCTCCCCTCCCTGTGTCCATGTGTTCTCATTGTTCAACACCCGCCTATGAGTGAGAACATGCGGTGTTTGATTTTGTGTTCTTGTGTCAGTTTCAACCATCCGATCTTTGACAA
>CAUYQU010023590.1:0-55703 GCA_963574635.1 Cheracebus regulus | reverse complement strand
GCGTGTCCACACGTGTCACTGCACAGCACGTGTCCACACATGTCACCGCTCAGCACGGCATCCGACTCCATCTGCCAGAGAGGGATGTGGGGAGGGAGGGGGGAGGGAGAGGGGGTAAAGGAGGGGCGGGGGAGGGAGAGGGGGTAAAGGGGGGGCGGGGGAGGGAGAGGGAGTAAAGGAGGACGGGGGAGGGAGAGGGGGTAAAGGGGGGCGGGGGAGGGAGAGGGGGTAAAGGGGGGGCGGGGGAGGGAGAGGGGGTAAAGGAGGGACGGGGGAGGGAGAGGGGGTAAAGGAGGGGTGGGGGAGGGGGTAAAGGAGGATGGGGGAGGGAGAGGGGGTAAAGGAGGGGGAAGGCCGGGCACAGGGGCTCACGCCTGTCACCCCAGCACTTTGGGAAGCCGAGGCGACTGAGTCACAAGGTCAAGAGATCGAGACCATCCTGGCCAACACGGTGAAACCGCGTCTCTACGAAAAACGCAGCAATTAGCCGCCGGGCGCGTGGCGGGCAGCGGAGGCAGGAGAATCGCTTGAACCCTGGCGGTGAAGGTTGCAGGGAGCTGAGGTCGCGCCGCCGCACTCCAGCCTGGCGACAGAGCGAGCCTGTCACAAAACCTAGAAACAGGAGGGAGGAGGGGGAGAGGAGAGGGCGAAGCGGAGGCGTTCCTGCCCCAGGCTGGCCGCACCCAGCTGCCGGGAGCCGTCCTGGGCCCTCGCTGGCTTCTGGCGACGGAGGGACCCTGGAAGGGGTAAGCTCGCCTCAAGCCGGCCCCCGCCGCGCGGTCAGAGCCTGGGTGGTGGCCAGCCCACGGGCGTGCGGGGCGTTCGACTCCGCTGTGTTCCGACGTGTTCCCAGGGAAACAGAAGATTCTGCAGGAACCGGGTGGCGGTGACACAGTCACTGCAGACCCCGGGATCCGCTCCCAGGGGTCTCATCCGAGGGAGGTCCGCAGGCGAGCGCACGCGGACGGACGCAGATACAGCCGCCCGGATGCGCACCCACCGAAGCACCCACAGACGCAGCGAGGCCCCCACGAGCCGGAGCGGGGCTCGGACCCAGGCCGCCACGAGGGCGCAGCTGGAGCACGCCACGCTCCGGGGGAGACGCCAGACACTGAAGGCCACGCGGTGGGATCCCTTTTTTTTTTGAGTTGGCTCTTGTCGCCCAGCCTGGAGGGCAGGGGCATGATCCCGGCTCGCCGCCACCCCCCCGGGTTGAAGCGATTCTCCTCCCTCAGCCTCCCCGTAGCTGGGATTGCAGGCACCTGCCCCCACGCCGGCTAATTCTGCATTTTGTATTTTTCTATGAAATGTCGGACAGGCCCATCCAGAGACAGGGAGGGGACGTGTGGGCGCCAGGGCTGGGGAGGGGGTGGGGACTGACGGCTGAGGGGGACCAACCTCCTTTCGGGGTTCAGGGATGGCCGTGGGGACGGGGCCTCCTTTCGGGGTGCAGGGATGACCGTGGGGACGGGGCCTCTTTTCGGGTGTTGGGATGGCCGTGGGGACGGGGCCTCTTTTCGGGGTGTTGGGATGGCCGTGGGGACGGGGCCTCCTTTTGGGGTGTTGGGATGGCCGTGGGGACGGGGCCTTTTTTCGGGGTGCAGGGATGACCGTGGGGACGGGGCCTCTTTTCGGGTGTTGGGATGACCGTGGGGACGGGGCCTCTTTTCAGGGTGTTGGGATGACCGTGGGGACGGGGCCTCCTTTCGGGCGCAGGGATGACCGTGGGGATGGGGCCTCCTTTCAGGGTGCAGGGATGGCCGTGGGGACGGGGCCTCCTTTCAGGGTGTTGGGATGGCCGTGGGGACGGGGCCTCTTTTCGGGGTGTTGGGATGGCCGTGGGGACGGGGCCTCTTTTCGGGTGTTGGGATGACCGTGGGGACGGGGCCTCTTTTCGGGGTGTTGGGATGGCCGTGGGGACGGGGCCTCTTTTCGGGGTGTTGGGATGGCCGTGGGGACGGGGCCTCCTTTCGGGCGCAGGGATGACAGCTCTTGGCTCACCGCTGTAAGACACACTCCGCTGAACTTCGCTTTCCGTGGTGACTTGTTTGCTGGGTGAGTTACAGGCTGGCTTGATGACGCCGTTGCTAGAACAGAAGGTCCCCAGACACTGTTCAGCCCCCAGCCCCAGGAGCCGCTCCGGGGCCGGCCGCACGCACCCCTGCCGACCCGCTGCTGTCCCTCCTGGGAGAAGCCTGGTGAGCCACAATCCCCCTTCTTGTTTTTGAGATGGAGTCTGTCGCCCAGGCTGGAGTGCAGTGCTGCGATCTCAGCTCACTGCAACCTCCGCCTCCCGGGTTCAAGCGATTCTCCTGCTAGCTGGGATTACAGGCGCGTGCCACCATGCCCGGCTAATTTTTTTTTTTAATTATTTTATATCTAGGAACGCAAGGAGAACCTGGCTAATTTTTGTATTTTCAGTAGAGACGGGGTTTCACCATGTTGGCCAGGATGGTCTCGAACCCCTGACCTCAGGTGATCCGCCCGCCTGAGCCTCCCAAAGTGCTGGGATCACAGGCGTGAGCCGCCGTGCCTGGCCCACAACCTCCGTTTTTAAAGCCAGGAAACAGGTCTGTTGGAGGCCACACAGGCCGCGTGGGCAGAGGGGAGCTGGGACCCAGGCCGGCTCTGAGCGTTGCTTCATTACCATTTATTGGTCCCCTCCCTGCCCCCCCACCTGTTCCCCCAATTCTGCTGCACCCCCGAGGGGTAGGGTCCTCTGGAGAGAGTGAGGGGGTCCCCATCAGCCGATGACCCTTCTGATCCAGGGCACATAAGGTGCCACCGCGGTGGCCACTGGGGGCTTGAAGATGTTGGTGCAGATCCTGGAGCTGAAGGACAGGACCCCGGCCACCACCTGGCATTGGCCACACACCAGGGGCCCGCCTGAGTCACCCTGCGGGGGGCCGAGAAGCCTCAGGTTAGCCTCTGAGCCCACCCGGAGAGGCAGGCTGGGCCCATTATCCTGGGCTCAGGAGACACAGGAGCTGCCCCCAGATACACGCGTCCCACCCCCCTCCCCCGGCCCTGTGAACTCGCTTTCCTCCCACCCCCATCGTCTTCATCCCGCTGGTGTGGCCTGGGGCAAGCTGCAGAAGCTCCCTGAGCCTCAGTTTCTGTGCCTGAGAAACGGGACCCCTGCCTGTGCCTCCCCGCCCTGCCCACAGGACTCCCCAGAGGACCCCAGAGCCGGGGCCTGGCTTCCCCCGGCCTGCTCCCCAGCCCCAGCCGGGTGCCATCACCTTGCAGGGAGCTTGGTGCTTGGAGGCAGCCGCCAGGCAGACCATGTTGGGGAAGAGGCTTCCGCTCCAGAAACGGCTGTTGTTACACATGCGTGTGTCCAGCACGTGGACGTCCAGCTCCTGCAGCGCCCGGGCCAGGTGCCCGCCCTGCTGGGTCAGCCCCCAGCCGGCCACACTGCACCGGGCCCCCGCAGCCACCACCTGCCGCTTCCTGGGCAAGGCCAGGGGCTGGATGGTCCGGTTGGGCCTCACTTTCCCTTCCAGCTACAAGTGACAGGAAGGGGCTAGTGAGGGGGGACGGGCCAGCGCTGGGGACACTGGGTGCTGAGTTCTCCCCGCCCCCGATCCCCGTGCACCTTTAGCAGAGCGAGGTCATTCTTCAGGGCAGGGGCCGGCCTGTAGTCAGGGTGCCGCACGATTGCCTTGATGTGGAAGGTGAGGCCGGGGCCGTCCAGGGCGTGGAGCCCCAGCACTAGCCTCAGCCCGGCCGTCCTGAGGACAGAGGGGATCGGGGTGCTGCTGCCTGGCCCGCCATGGACGACGCACACATACAGCCCGACCCCCCTGTGCCTGTCATCCACAGCCATCACTCACAGCCGCAGCCTCTCACAGGCCTTGGCTCTGACCAGTCCGTCCCTGTGTCTGTTCAACCCACCTCCTCCAGGAAGCCCTCCCTGCTCTCACCCCTGCCCCAGACTTCTGCCCGGCCCTGGCCCCAGGCAAGGGCTGTATGTCCGAAAATGCCAACCCAAGCCTACAGCCCGACGAAAACCAGCCCTGGGGACTTCCTTCACTTGGGGCCCCAGGCTCAACCACAGTGATTTGTACAGAGTTTCGCACATGCCAATCCTCCTAACTGTGCCCAAACTATAGAGAGCCAAGCAAGCTCCCTTTCCACGGGACTGAGGGTTCAATTCTTGCCACCTTGATAGAGGGGCTTCCTGGCATGCAGCAGAGCTGGGAGGCAGACACAACACACTCCATCCACACCAGGAGGTGGATGTCCTCACACAGGAGGCTCCAGGCTCAGACACAACCCGCTCCGTCCACACCGGGGCCGTGGCTCAGCCGTGACAGGACCCAGGCTCAGACACAACCCGCTCCGTCCACACCGGGGCCGTGGCTCAGCTGTGACAGGACCCAGGCTCAGACACAACCCGCTCCTTCCACACCGGGGCTGTGGCTCAGCTGTGGAAGGATCCAGGCTCAGACACAACCCACTCCGTCCACACCGGGGCCGTGGCTCAGCCGTGGAAGGATCCAGGCTCAGACACAACCTGCTCTGTCCACACCAGGACTGTGACTCAGCCGTGGAAGGACCCAGGCTCTGCCAGTGCCTCTTGCCAAGACTAGACCTTCTCCAGGAGTCCCACAGCCGCAGGCCACTTAATCCTGCTTAGGCAGTCACCGGGAGGGGAGGGGCTCCCACAATTGGCCTAAATCTACCAGAACCCACCCTCTGTAGAGAATGGGGGCCGTGGGATGCATTCCCTGGACCGCTGGGTGGGTGGGGCAGGGTACTCACTGCTGTGCCAGGCAGTGCGCAGCTGTCAGCACCCACTTTGGGTGCACCAGGACCCCCCCGCACAGGTGGGAGCCGTTCCTCTGCAGCGAGGCCATGTATGGGTGTGAGTGGGGGGCCACTTCCTGGCCCCCGATGATCTGGGCTGCAAAGGAGCTGCCTGCCAGGGTGGGGAAAAAGAGCCAGGTTGGGGCTGCGTGTTCCCACCCCTCCTGAGACTGTCCTTGCCCAGCTCAGGACCCTGAACAGATGTGCCATCCTTTTTTTTTTTTTCAAGACGGGGTTTCACCATGTTGGTCAGGCTGGTCTTGAACTCCCAACCTCAGGTGATCCGCCCGCCTTGGCCTCCAATGTGCTTGGATTACAGGCGTGAGCCACCGTGCCCGGCCCAGATGTGCCACCCTAATGACAACCCCAGTGTTCCCTGAAACTTCTAGGCTGACATGTGGGAACTGCCCTTGGTCCCTCCCCACCCCCTCTCCAGGACCTCCCCAGGCCCCACTGGGCCCCATAGCCCAGGGGAGTCCACAGCCAGGGGAGTCCTTCAAAGCGTGCATCAGGCCAGGCTCGGGAGGCTCACGCCTGCGATCCCAGCACTTTGGGCAGCTAAGGAGGGAGGATCACTCAAGGCCAGGAGTTCAAGACCAGCCTGGGCAACACAGCAAGACCCGGTCTCTACAAAACCTTTTTTTTTTTTGAGACAGAGTCTTGCTCTGTCGCCCAGGCTGGAGCACAGTGGCACGGTCTCAGCTCACCGCAACCTCCGCCTCCAGGGTTCAAGTGATTCTCTTGACTCAGCTTCCTGAGTAGCTGGGATTACAGACGCACGCCACCATGCCTGGCTAATGTTTTGTATTTTTAGTAGAGATGGGGTTTGACTCTGTTGGCCAGGCTGGTCTCAAACTCCTGACCTCAGGCAATCCACCCGCCTCAGCCTGCCAAAGTGCTTGGGATTATAGGCATGAGCCATCATGCCCGGCTTCTCCACAAAAACTTTTTCTTTTTTTTTTGAGATAGAGTCTTGCTCTGTTGCCCTGGCTGGAGTGCAGTGGTGCGACCTCAGCTCACCACAACCTCCGCCTCCTGGGTTCAAGCGATTCTCCTGCCTCAACCTCCCGAGTAGCTGTGATTACAGGCTCATGCCACAATGCTCAGCTAATTTTTGTATTTTTATTAGAGACAGGGTTTCACCATGTTGCTCAGGATGGTCTCGAACTGCTGACCTCATGGTTCACCCGTCTCGGCCTCCCAAAGTGCTGGGATTACAGGCGTGAGCCACCGTGTCTGGCCAAAAAATACTTTTTAAAACTGAGCCAGGTGTGGCTGTGGGTGCCTGTGGGTCCCAGCTACTCAGGAGGCTGAGGCAGGAGAATCGCTGGAGCCCGGGGGGCGGAGGCTGCAGTGAGCCAAGATGGTGCCATTGCACTCCATCTCAAAATAAATAAATAAGCAAAAACAATATTCCCGTCAGCAGAGAAACAGGCTCCTCAAACACTGTGGGCAGGAATGTCAGGCAGGACAGCCACCCAGCAATTTCCTCAACTGTGACGTCAGAGCCACCGCGTGACTCAGCAGCCCACTCCCGGATACACGCCCAGGAGGAATGAAAGCGCAGAAACTGCACACAGACGTGCACAGCAGCGTGAATCCTAGCGATCATGAGAGGGTGGGAACAGCCAACGCGTCCGTCCAGGGACGGGTGTCAGCACCGCGCGGCCATCCGAACCACAGAAGACAACTCGGCCGTGAAAAGGAGCGTGGCTGGGCGCGGTGGCTCACACCTGTCATCCCGGCACTTTGGGAGGCCAAGGCGGGTGGATCACCTGAGGTCAGGGGTTCGAGACCAGCCTGACCAACATGGAAAAACCCTGTCTTTACTAACAATACAAAAATTAGCTGGGCGTGGTGGCGTGCACCTGTAGTCCCAGCTACTAAGGAGGCTGAGGCGGGAGAATCCCTTGAACCCGGGAGGCGGAGGCCGCAGTGAGCCGAGGTCATGGCATTGCACTCCAGCCTGAGCAACAAAGGAGGAAAAAAGAAAAAGAAAAGGAGCGTGACTCTGACCCAGCCACAACCCTGCCTCCGGGGTTCGAGTGATTCTCCTGCCTTAACTTCCTCAGCAGCTGGGATTAAGGCAGCCATTTCATCCAGCTAACTTTTTGTAATTTTTGGAAGAGACGGGGTTTTGCCATGTTGGCCAAGCTGGTCTCGAACTCCTGACTCCAAGTGATCCACCCACCTCGGCCTCCCAAAGTGCTGGGATTACAGGCGTGAGCCCCCGCGCCCGGCCAAGGTTCTTTTTTTTTTTTTTTTGAGACAGGATCTTGGTCTGTTGTCCAGGCTGGAGTGCAGTGGTGCGATCACGGCTCAACGCAGCCTTGAGCTCCTGGCGTCAAGCGATCCTCCCACCTCAGCTTCCCCAAGTGCTGGCAATACAGGTGTGAACCACTGGGCCTGGCCACAACCGTACTCCTTTTTTTTTTTCCCAGATAGAGCCTTGCTGTGTTCCCCAGGCTGGAGTGCAGTGGCGAGACCTCGGCTCACTGCAACCTCAGCCTCCTGAGTAGCTGGGATTACAGGCGCCCACCACCACGCCCAGCTAATTTCTTTTGTAGTTTTAATAGAGACCGGGTTTCACCCTGTTGGCCACGTTGGCCTCAAACTCCTGACCAGGTGATCTACCCGCCTTGGCCTCCCAAAGTCCTGGGATTACAGGAGTGAGCCATCGCGCCGGGCAAGAAGTGTACTCCTTTTAAAAATTTTTTCTGCTTCACTATCAATGCAGAAGTGTACTCTTTAAATAGATGAATAGTGCATGAATTATTTCCCAATACAGCTGTAAAAAATTATTTTAAACCAATCATGAATTTAAAAGGATCGATTTTATAACAACGCAAATCAGATCAAAATCTCCCTCCAATTCCCCATCATGCTTTAAAAATCCACCCCCCCACTTGGGGGCCAGGTGCGCGGTGGCTCATGCTTGTAATCCCAGCCCTTTGGGAGGCCAAGGCAGGCGGATCACCTGAGGTCAGGAGTTCGAGACCAACCTGACCAACACGGTGAAACCCTGTCTCTGCCAAAAATACAAAAATTGCCGGGCGTGGTGGCGAGCGCCTGTAATCCCAGCTGCTCGGGGAGCTGAGGCAGGAGAATCATTTGAACTCAGGAGACGGCAGTTGCAGTGAGCTGAGACCACACCAGTGTGCTCCAGTCTGGGCAACAAGAGTGAAACTCTGTCTCAAAAAAAAAAAAAAAAAAAAAATCCGGCCGGGTGCTGTGGCTCACGCCTGTAATCCCAACACTTTGGGAGGCCGAGGTGGGTGGATCACCTGAGGTCAGCAGTTTGAGACCAGCCTGGCCAACATGGAGAAACCCCGTATCTAAAAAAAATATATATCCACCCACCCATGACCCCCAAGCCCCACGTGGCCCTGCTGACCGCCTTCTCTTTCCTTCTCCTGCTGCACAGGTCCCTGCAACGCCTGCAAGCTGCCGGCACCCCACCTAGCTGCCCGCACCCCACCAAGCTGCCTGCACCCCACCTAGCTGCCGGCACCCTACCTAGCTGCCGGCACCCCACCAAGCTGCCTGCACCCCACCTAGCTGCCGGCACCCCACCAAGCTGCCTACACCCCAAGCTGCCCGCACCCCACCTAGCTGCCCGCACACCTAGCTGCCTGCACCCCACCTAGCTGCCCGCACCGCACCTAGCTGCCCGCACCCCACCTAGCTGCCTGCACCCCACCTAGCTGTCCGCACACCACCTAGCTGCCCGCACCCCACGTAGCTGCCGGCACCCCACCAAGCTGCCCGCACCCCAAGCTGCCCGCACCCCACCTAGCTGCCCGCACACCTAGCTGCCTGCACCCCACCTAGCTGCCGGCACCCCACCAAGCTGCCCGCACCCCACCTAGCTGCCCGCACCGCACCTAGCTGCCCACACCCCACCTAGCTGCTGGCACCCCACCAAGCTGCCCGCACCCCAAGCTGCCCGCACCGCACCTAGCTGCCGGCACCCCACCTAGCTGCCTGCACCCCACCTAGCTGCCTGCACGCCTCCCCACACCCTGCCCGGCTTCCTCCCCCCACAAAGGCCCCCCAGCGGCCCTCTCGCCCTCTCTGCCCTTCCTCCGCTCTGCCGGCCTCCTAGCACCCGCCCCTCCCAGAGACCGTGGTGCACAGCCTCTCGCATGGCCTGTCTCTCCCAGGCAGACAGGAGGGCAGGCCCCAGGCCCGTCTCAGTTACAGCAGGCCTAGAACAGTGTGTGTCCTGCAAATACGGAGGGATACCTGGAAGGAAGGGAGAAAAGGAGGAGGGACAGAGGGAGGAAGGAAGGGGGTAGGGAAGGAGGAGTGGGTGATGGATGGATGAGAAAGGAGGGAAGGAGGGAGAGGAGGGAGAAGCGTGACGGAGGGATGGGTGGGTGCATGGAAGGAGGCAGGGAGGGATGGGTGGACGGAAGGAAGAAGGAATGGAAGATGGATGGAGGCGTGGATGATGGACAGATGAGTGGGAAGAGATGAAGGATGGATGGAGGGAAGGAAGGAGGATGAAGGGACGGAGCGATGGATGATGCACGGATGGGTGGAAGAATGACAGGAAAGAGGGATGATGGATGGACAAAGGGAAGGGAGGAGGGGCAAAGGGAGGGAAGGACGGAGGGACGATGGACCCATGGGAGGAAAAAAAGATGGGTCGGGCACGGTGGCTCACGCCTGTAACCCAAGCACTCTGGAGGCCAAGGCGGGCAGATCGCCTGAGCTCGGGAGTTCAAGACCAGCCTGACCAACATCGTGAAACCCCCGTCTTGGAAAAAAAAAAAAAAGAAGAACGGGAGGATGACAGATTGCTGGATCTCTACCTCCGCCCATCTTCTTAGGTGCCCAGCTCATCAAAGAGCCCCTCACCCAGTCCAGCCAGCAGGGGAACCACCGCCCACCTCCCTCCTCTCACTGCCGGGCACCTAGTTCCAGCCAAGCCCTTGGTTATGGGAGGCTCCCGGCTGGGCAGCCCTAGGTGGGGCGTTTCCTTCGCTGGGCCTCAGTTTCCTGCTCTGCACCTCAGGTGTGATGGGGCCCCTGCCTTCTGGGTGCTGCCGGGAGGATGCGCAAGGTGAGTGGGTGGACGGCCGCACTTTCCAATGCTCCTGGAACACCAGCTTGGGGTGAAGCATGAGCTTGGGATGCCCCCCGCCTCTGTCTCCCCTCCAAGCAATGACGAGTCTCCACTCTTACGCCCAGGATGCTGCCGCCTACGCCCAACCCTCTCATCCAGGGTCCCCAAGAGCTCCGGGCCTCAGTGTCCCCCCGCACTCTGGCTCCCACTCACCTGCCGACAGGGCCCCCAGGGCCAACACCAGCAGTGAAGACACACGGGCCTCCATGCTGCTGCAGAGACCCAGCACGTGTACCAGCAACCCCCCACCCCGTCCCAACGGCTTCCTGTGGGGGAGGTGACAGTCACAGCTCCACCTACAGCCGCACACCCAAAACGCCGCCACCCATGAGCACATTACAAAGTGATTCTCAAAGAGAAGGACTCAAGATGAAGCCACACTACCATGATCACACTTGGAAAAGTAGCCAAACTTTCTTAGAGACAGCCCAGGCTGGGGTGGTGTGACCGCAGCAGCCTCAAACTCCTGGGCTCATGTGATCCTCCCGCCTCAGCCTCCCAAGCACCTGGGCCAGCAGGCACTACCACCATGTGTGGGTGACTGTTTTTTTCCTTTTTTGAGACAGAGTCTTGCTCTGCTGCCCAGGCTGGAGTGCAGCAGCTTGATCTTGGCTCACCACAACCTCCGCCTCCCAAGTTCAAGAGATTCTCCTGCCTCAGCCTCCAGAGTAGCTGGGATTATAGGCGCACACCACCACGCCCGGCTAATTTTTGTGTTTTTTAGTAGAGATGGGGTTTCACCATCTTGGCCAGGTTGGTATCAAACTCCTGACTCAGGTGATCTGCCTGCCTCGGTCTCCCTAAGTGCTGAGATGACAGGCGTGACACCTGTTTAAAATTACTTGTAGAGACAGGGTTTTGCCACATTGTCCAGGCTGGTCCTGAGCTTCTGAGCTCAAGCAATTTCCCTGCCTTGGCCTCCCAAAACGTTGGGGTTACAGGAGTGAGGCACCATACCCAGCTGTTGACAGATTTATGATGTTGAATATGGTATGTTCAAATAACCCTAAATTTATTTATTTTGGTTTCAGTGTGATTTTTTTTCCGTTGTCCTTTTGTTATTGTGATAAAACACGTAGGAAAATGTACTTTAGGGCTGGTCCAGTGGCTCTCGCCTGCAATCCCAGCACTTTGGGAGGCCAAGGCGGGTGGATCACAAGGTCAAGACACTGAGGCCAGCCTGGTCAACATGGTGAAACCCAGTCTCCACTAAAAAATACAAAAAATTAGCTGGGCATGGTGGCGGGCGCCTGGAGTACCAGCTCCTTGGGAGGCTGAGGCAGGAGAATCACCGGAACCTGGGAGGCGGAGGTTGCCGTGAGCTGAGATCGCGCCATTGCTCTCCAGCCTGGTGACAGAGCAGCCATGTCCGGTTGTGTGGACGGACCACGCTGTTTATCCAGCCACCGGTGGATGGGTATTTGGGCTGTTTTAGCTTTTGGTTTTCATGAATACTGGCTGGGGGTGGTGGCTCACACCTGTAATCCCAGCACTTTGGGAGACAGGCAGGGTTGCTTGAGCCCAAGAGGTCAAGGCTGCAGTGAGCCGTGATTGTGCAGTGAGCCGTGATTGTGCCCCTGCACTCCACCCCGGCAACAGAGCAAGACCCTGTGTGAAAAATAAATTAACTTTAAAAAATTAAATAAAGGAGCAGTAGCCGGAAGAAGTTGATCCGCAAAGGCTGCACTCACCTGCCGTGCTCTGGGGCCTGGGAGCTCCCAGCGGCGGCATGAAGCCGGGTGGGTTTAAGGAGCACGGCCGTGCAGTGTGCGCTCACATTTCTACCTCATTCGGTCCTCACAACCCAGGAGGAAGGCCCATCAGTGTCGGCGTGATCAGACTTAGCAACTGAAGACAGGGGTGCCCAGGACAATTTGTATTTCACATGGACAACAAATGACTTTTTAGGGTCTGCTGCAAATATAGTGTGGTAAAAAGAGTAAAAACTGTGAGGCCGGGCATGGTGGCTCACGCGTGTAGCCCCAGCACTTTTGGAGGCCTGGACGGGAGGATCGCTGGAGCCCAGGCTGAGACTCCAGTGAGCTATGATCATGCCACTCCAGCCTGGGTGACACAGCAAGACCCTATCTCAAGAAATAAAAGTGTAAACCAGATGGGGCCACATAGCAAGACCTGTTTCTATAATAAATACGTACGTATGTGGCTAGGTGCGGTGAGTCACGCCTGTAATCCCAGCACTCTGGGAGGCCGAGGCAGGTGGATCACCTGAGGTGAAGAGTTCGAGACCAGCCTAACGTGGAGAAACCCCATCTCTACTAAAAATACAAAATTAGCTAGGCCTGGTGGCACGTGCCTGTAATACCAGCTACTGGGGAGGCTGAGGCAGGAGAATTGCTTGAACTTGGGAGGTGGAGGTTGCAGTGAGCCAAGATCGCACTATTGCACTCCGGCCTGGGCAGCAAGAGTGAAACTCAGTCTCAAAAAGCAGCTAGGGACAATCCTGAGAATAGGGTGTGGCTGTGCCAATAAAACTTTATTCACAATAGGGGTGGACATCAGGTGTGCTCCAGAGGGATTCTCGTACCTGAGGCTGGTGAGAACACCAGGCCAGTGGTGCAGTCAGGTGACATCATCCTAGGTCCTTCGAGTGGACAAGGTGCAGTGGCATGGCTCGGCCTGGAGCCACGGGAAGGAGAGGGTGGCCACAGGTACGTCTGTGGCTGCCGACGGCTCTCCATCTTGCCTGCCTCTGTGATGGTGGAACGCGTAGGCACCTAGTGAGTGCCTGCAGGTGTAACACACCTGGGCTCCCGTGCAGGGGTCCGGGCCTCGCTGAGCTCACTGCTTAGCAACACCGTAGAGGTGCAGCCAGGGTGCAGCTCAGGGGTCACAAGCCATGCACCCCGCAGGGCCCGGGGGGGTGCTCACGTCACCCGACTGCCCTTCTGCACCCCAGGCCCACCTGGCAGGGGCACCCAGCCTCCAACCAAGGCAGCCCCATTTTGTCTGAACTTGGTGGGAAAGCTCGTCCTCACAGCCCAACCGTGAATCCAGCTACTACCCAAAAGCAAGGCCAGGAGCTCCCGGACACCTGAACACAGGCAGGTTCCTGGGGCAGCGCACCCTGGGAGAGCAGGAAGGCCGCCAAGCTTTCCCCCATGAAACAAAAGATGCCAGGGACTTCCTGACGCCAGGATGCGAGGTGCCTGCCCTGTGTGCCCAGGGCCACGGCTCTCCCACCCTGAGGGTCTGCCTGGACAGTGCTGGAGCCCCCATAGTGCTCATAGGGGCAATTTGTGGCCAAGCAGCCAGGATCAACACCCAGGCGGTCATGGCCCTGGGATGAAGCTTTTCTGGATGCCTGTGGAGTTCCTTCTGCTGAGGCCCTGCAGGTCTGCTCTGCAGAGGCAGCTCGTGTCCCCTGAAACGCACCTGGTCACAGGGAGGAACCCTGGGAGCTTTCTGTTCACTGCAGGCTTGCGGATGCCACCCAGGCCCATCTGACCCAAGTTTCGGAGCTACGGGCTGTGGGAACCAGCTGCTCCCCAGGCCTCCTGAGACAGGCCTCCCAGACCCACACTAGGCGCCGCTGGGTCCCAGCAGGCTGGCCGTGTGCAGTCACTAACGGACCTGGAAGCTGCTCTCCCTCCCCACAGAGCTTCTCTGGCTTCTCATAAAGTAGTTTTATTTAGATTCCAAACAAACCAAAGCAGAGAGAAGAGTTGGCCACGGTGAATCTGTCCACTCGTGCTGGGATGTGGCTCCGGGCCCTGGAGCTGACACGCTGGGCCGGGACCCTCAGGCCGGCAGCCGCCCACCCACGTTCCCAGCTGCGCTCCCCGTGACTCCTCTGGGCTGCAGCCAGTCCGGAAGCCGGGGCGCCTGGGCAGAAGCCGGGACTCTGCTCCCCTCCCGAGAGGACAGGTGGGCCGGCCACTCCCAAGCTGGGACCCCGTCCACGGAGCCCCAAGTGATGTGGGTGGCGGTGGGGCAGCCCCTCTTCTCTGAAGCACATGAAAACCCAGAACAAACATGGGGAAGGAGAAAAAGAGCCAAACGAAACAACCAGAGGAGAGGGGAGCAACACAAAACCTCCGTGAGGTAGTCTGTGGTCTAAGGATCCATACGGGTCCGGCCCTATGAGGTGAACTCTGCACGTTTATTCGGGCAGCGTCAGGACTCCTCGTTGCCCGAGTCATCCTCGTCGTCCCCGAAGCAACTGTCGGCCTCCCCCTCCGCCTCGCCGTCCTCGTAGTAGTCGTCGTAGAAGAGGTCTGAGCCCTCGTCAGGCGCTGGCACCTTGGTCTTCACACAGTACTCGGCCAGTGTGGTGGGCACCTTCACACCGTCACGCTCTGCATCCACCTTGGTCCCCAGGACCTGCTTCCTGGGGGGACAGGACGGGTGAGGGTACCACGTATGGGCCTGGACCCAGCCCCTGCCCAGCCCTGTGCCCACTCCCCATGCCCAAGCTCATCCCAGCGCTCCTTAACACGGCGTGCAGCGGCCACGCAGGAATAACGCTCTGCGAGTGAGGAACTCCGGAAGGGAGAAACGACAGAGGACGGGGCTGGAGAAGGGCGGGAGGTGCAGGCGGGAGGCTGACGGGCGTCGTGCAGTCACATCCACCCACCCTGCTCTGAAGCACACCCCACAGGGACCCGTCAACAGGGAGTGCCCATGCAGCCCCATGTCGGGGCAAAAAACTTTCCTGAGCGCAGGCGCAAAGGAAGCAGCTGGGGGGCCCGAGGAAAGGAGGACCAGTGGGACGGAAACGCAGGGACGGCCAGAGCCTTGCCATGCCCTCGCTAGGATTCTAAACCAAGGCAGGCCGGGCCACCCTGGCCTCCAGGAAGAAGGGAGGCTGAGATAGCACCAACTTTCCGGAGGGCACCGTGGACACCAGGCCCTATAAGGTGCCTGCCCTGAGCTCCACCTCCAGGACACGCATCAAGAACGTCCCTCCAGGACTCCTGGCAAGGGGCTTCTGGGTGCCCGCAGAGCAGGGCCGGGCTGCACAGTGACCCCATTTGACAGAAAACAGGAACAAGGCTGCAACCTCAGGCGATGGGCTAGGGACTCCAACCCAGCCCTCAAGCCCCCATCACAGACCAGGACGGCTCTGGGCCTGGCTGCTCCCGGGGTGACCATGACGGCTCTGGGCCTGGCTGCTCCTGGGGTGACCAGGACGGCTCTGGGCTTGGCGACTCCCGGGGTGTGTGGGTCCCACAGTGCCCACACAGGAGGGCAGTAGGGAGTGGACAGACAGCCCCAAGCCCAGAGCTTCCTGTGGGGAGGCACAAGGCATGGAGCGCTGACGCCCGGCCTCTGGGACGTCCCTAGGTGGACCCAGCGGATGCCGCACTTTGCTTCCTAAGCTCTCCAGTAGACTGGACGCAGAGGCTGAGGTGGGTGACAGGCATCCTGAGGCCAGCAATGCATGGCGGGGGGAACGTGGGGAGATGCGGGGGAGAGCCACGGTGGGACTTGACCCACCCATGGCACACCCCCAGCATGAACTGGAAGACTGGCCGTGCTGTCCAGCGACACCGACAACCCTGATCCAGCCGGGATCACAGCAGCCTGCCCCGCACAACGCAGTGGGACTCCGGCTGCCACGGCTGCCACAAGGCCAACACACACACGATTTAAAAACAGGAAGAAAGCAGAGACCACATCAGGCCACGTGGGCACACATGAGTTGGCCTGCAGGAAATTTTGAGGGATAAAAATAGTGTGGCTTTTATTTCTGTGCTGGGATCTGAAGGGAAGGTACCTCAGGGAGGTGGCCGGGAAGAACCGGGCCAAGGAGCCGGCCACATGGGCCAGGTGACATGGCTGGGCCAGGGCCGCTGAGTGCATGTGCACCCAGGGACGGCCAGGCTGGCTCCCCCGTGACCTCCAGAGGCCAGTAGGTGCTGGCAGAGCACCTCCCAGGACGCCACACAGGGGCCTGTCCACCATGGCTGCTCAGAGCAGAGACCGCCCAGCATTGCAACACTGCCCCAGGACAACTCCATGACACCAGGAGCCAGCAAGTGCAGGACGAAGTGCAGATGGAAGGCGCCGAAAGCTCGTGGGGCCTGGACTGGGGCCACACATGGATTATGGGTGCAATATTTTAAAGGTTGGTTTTTCGTTTTTTTTTTTTTGAGACGAAGTCACGCTCTGTCGTCAGGCTGGAATGCAGTGGCGTGATCTCGGCTCACTGCAACCTCCGCCTCCCAGGTTCAAGCAATTCTCCTGCCTTAAGCAATTCTCTGCCTCAGCCTCCCGAGTAGCTGGGACTACAGGCGCACACCACCACGCCCAGCTAATTTTTGTATTTTCAGTAGAGACGGCGTTTCACCATGTTGCCCAGGGTGGTCTCAATCTCTTGACCTTGTGATCCAACTGCCTCGGCCTCCCGAAATGCTGGGATTACAGGCGTGAGCCACCGTGCCCAGCCTTAAAGGTTGTTTTTAAAATTCTGCTTGGCCAGGCGCGGTGGCTCACGCCTGTAATCCCAGCACTTTGGGAGGCCCAGGTGGGCAGATCACAAGGTCAGAAGTTCAAAACCAGCCTGGCCAAGATGGTAAACCCCATCTCCACTAAAAATAAAAAAGTAGCCGGGTGCAGTGGCAGGTGCCTATAGTCCCAGCTACTCAGCTGAGGCAGGAGAATCTTTTGAACCTGGAGTGAGGGAGGCTGCAGTGAGCCAAGAATGCACCACTGCACTCCAGCCTGGCGACGGCGTGAGACTCCATCTCAAGACTAACAAACAACCAAAAATACAAAAAATGAGTTGGACATGGTGGTGGGCACCAGTAGTCCCAGCTACTCCGGAGGCTGAGGCAAGGGAATTGCTTGAACCTGGGAGGCAGAGGCTGCAGTGAGCTGAGATCACGCCACTGCACTCCAGCCTGGGTGACAGAGCAAGACTCCGTCTCGAAAACCAAACAAAAAACATTGAGGCTTCTATGAGGAAATCTATGTGATCTCACTCAGAGAGAAGGAAACAGATGGGAAGCGCATCTACGTAACAGGAAGAGCAGAAACCGTAAGGCTGCCAGCCCACAAAGAAAACCTTGTCTGTGTAAGCAGACATGCACATGCTCACACATTACAGACACCCAAGAGAAGGGGCTGTGGGGCTCAGCTCTGGGGCTCGAGGGGCACGGGACAGGGAGAGCTGCCGGCCAGCACACACAGCCACGCAGGGGAAGCAGACCGCACATCTGCAGTGAGAGCTCGCCAGGCCGAGAGCCTGCAGAGACACACTCCCCACACGAGTAACACCAGCACTCCTGACCAAGTCACCAGGGCACACACAGCACGACCCCTTTTCTTCATTAAAGCACAGACATAGGTGAATCGACAAGCCTGAAAGAATCTACGAAAACATTAATCACTAGGCCAGGCGTGGTGGCTCATGCCTGTAATCCTGGCACTTTGGGAGGCTGAGGCAGACAGATCATCTGATCTCAGGAGTTCGAGACCAGCCTGGCCAACATGGTGAAATCCCATCTCTATTAAAAATTACAACAATTAGCCAGGCATGGTGGTGGGCATCTGTAAACCCAGCTACCCAGGAGGATGAGGCAGGAGAATAGCTTGAACCTGGGAAGTGGAGGCTGCACTAAGCCCAGATCGTGCCAGGGCACTCCAGTCTGGGTGACAGAGCGAGACCCCATCTCAGGAAAAAAAAAAAAAGGGCCAGGCGCAGTGGCTCATGCCTGTAATCCTAGCACCATGGAGACCGAGGTGGACAGATCCTGAGGTCAGGAGATCCAGACCATCCTGGCTAACAGGGTGAAACCCCGACTCTACTAAAAATACGAAGAAATCAGCCAGGCATGGCATGCAGTCCCAGCTATTCGGGAGGCTGAGGCAGGAGAGTTGTTTGAACTTGGGAGGTGAACACTGCAGTCAGCTAAGATCACACCACTGCACTCCAGCCTGGGCCACAGAGTGAGACCCCGCCTCAAAAAAAAAAAAAAAAAAAAAAAAAAGGGGCAAGAGGCTGGGCCCGGCCTCCACCTCTGACCACTGCCCTGTAAAGGAGCATCAGGAAGCTCCTCTGCCCTCACCAGGACAGTGGGCAGGCCTGATCTGAGAGTCTCTCCCCTGTGACACCCCATCCCATCCGCCCTTACCGGATGATGTCTGTGTACTCCCGATCCTTCCCCTTGCTTTCTTTCCACTTCCTGTACATCACGGAGGCGTCCACATTGGCAGGCGAGAAGGTGTTGGGCTCGTTGAGGAGGGAGATGACACTCAGGAGGATGGTCCTGTGGGGAGAGCGGGTTGGAGTGGAGCTGCCTGAGGAACCCCAGCTCCTCAGGCCCTGAGGGTCATGGGGACACCTGGACCCGCCCAGCAGGTGACCTTTATCTGCCCTCATGGCCTCTGCTTGTGTCTCCGGCCCCCAGAACAGCAGGGGCTAGAACTGCACCAGCCTCCTGCCTCCCAGGCCAGGACCAGGGAGGGTGGCAGGGCAGACCCCTCCGTCAGACCCAGGGTTGCCCTCACGCCTGTACATCCGGCCTGGGCTGCACTTCAGGACACGCGGGCAACAAGGCCCAGTGCCTGTACCTGGGGATGAGGCCCGGGGGGCATGCACGGCACAAGGCGACCAATCTAGAGACGGCTGGGAAGGGGAAGACCCCAGGACTGGGGCAGGCGGGACACCTCTAGGTTCTTCCAGACCGTGGGGCTGGCCTGAGGTGGTGGGAGTCTGCGCAGACACCACAGTGCTGCAAGCCCGGTGAAACTGCCCACCGTGCAGGTGTAGGGAGGCCCAGGATCGCCAGCTGGCAGGTCCTGAACCACGCCTTGGCGCCACAGACCGGGAGGGAGCCCGGCCTACCTGATGTTCTGGGTGGACACGGGGGATGGGTCGGCCTACCTGACATTCTGGGTGGGGTTCCACCTCTCCGAAGGCAGCTCCCCACTCTGGGGGTCGTCCACCGGGGGGTGGAGGATGGAGATGCACACGTCCCCCGTCTGCACAAGGAGAGGAAGGTCAGAGGTCAGAGGTCAGCACTGGCTCCCAGTACCCCCCGTCCCAGACGATGAGGACGTGAGGCCCACGGGGGCTGCACTCACCTCGTAGATATTAGGGTGCCACATCTTGGTCAGGAACCGAAAAGCCGGTGGAGAGTACGGGTAGTCGATGGGGAACTTGAGGCGTGCCTGCATGGGCAGAAAGCCTGTGGCTCAGCTCAGCTAGCCCTGGCCCCAGGCCCTGACCCAGCTAACAGGGAGCCTGAGGCCATCCCACTCCCCGTGCTGGTGCTCAGGGGGCAAGGCCCAGGCCATGTGCTTGAGGCACGGTTTGTGTGAGGGACACCCCATCCGGGCCAAGGCAGGGATTCTTAGGTGTGTGGGGTCAAGTCCCCATCAGGCTCCCTCAAGCCTTCTGAGTCACCTGAGCTGATCCCAGCTCCTACACAGTCCAGGTGGCCAGGGCCTGACCCTGCACAGCTGCTGGGGAACGTGGGCACGTGCAGCCCAGGTCAGGCGCATGGGACCCAGGCCGGGACACCCACCAGCAGTCAGAACGGACTGGCAGGGGCTACAGGCTCCTCTCGGATGGAGCTGAGGCCCAAGACCAGGACTACACCTCCAGGGCCTTGGCATCCGGGGTGTGGGGAGGGTGAGCACAGATGACTGCTCACTCAGCAAACACTCCTGACACCTGCCGTGGCCCAGGCCATGGTGGGGGATGAGTCAGCATGGCCATCTGCCTTCAGGTGTCCGGCCTTGGGGCGTCAGGCAGGCCGACCCGCACGTCACAGAAGCCTGGCAGGACTTGTTCCCCATCAGCATCTCCCACGATGGCCGCCCAGGCCCTGGGGGCCCAGCCTGCTGGCAAGGGTGGCCACAGAGGGAGGATCTCAGCCACATGCCGGGTGACAGAGCTGTCTGGCCTGTAGCCTGGGGCACGATGTCATCCATGCCCTCCTGGGCCCCAGCAGGTAAACAAGGGAGTCTCTGTTTGTTTGCTGGGCCCCCATGCCAGGCACGGGGGTGTCTGGGTCAGGGGTCCTGGTGGCACTCAGCACTCCAAGGGGCTCAGGGCAGCACTCCCCAAAAGCCAGTCATTGGAAAGGCCCCTCCTGGGCAGGGAGGGCACTCAGGGATTCCTGGGGGATGTCCTCTCTTTGATAGGGAACTCACTGGGGCCCCGTTAGGCAAGTCACTTGGCTGAGGCCACAGAGCAGGGCGGGAACTTCGGCCTCAGAACTGCCCGGTGGTTCCCCAGGACTTCAGCCCCCCAAGCCTGGTGCTGGGCTTGAGGCCTCAGCTATACCAAACTCCACCAGGTCCCAACGAGCCTCTTGCTTTAAGCACCTCTAAAAACGCCTTTCACCTGGGGCAAATGCAGGCTCAGAGAAGGAAAGCACCCCTCCAAGGGCACACAGCAAGCTAGCTGTGGAGGGGTCTCTCCAGCGGTGCCTGCCCCAGGGCTGACTCCGGCTCCTGAACGAGTGGCAGCTGCAGGCAGTGGCTGGGCAGTGGTGGTGGCCCTGGATTACCACAACCCCCAGTCCTGCCCCGGCACAGCGGGAAGGGAGGGTCCTGGTGGGGGCAGCAAACACTGGCTTCTGAGGACTGACCCTGTGGCAGATGTCTGGAGGCCCCCTGCCCAGGAAATCCGGAAAACTGGATTATCCCCTAATACTGCCCAGGAGGCTCTGCCCACAATCCCTGGCAACCTGTCTGGTGGGCAGCAGCCAGAAACCCGCATCCCTTCCTTCCAGAACAGCAGCCGCCTCACAGGCCTGGCCTCGAGGTGGGACTGGCCCTCCTCACAGCCAGCTGCTCCCACAAGCAGACAAAAGGGGCTGGGGGAGGGGGGCTGCAAAAACCCTTTGGCAACCTGCAGGCCCAAACTCTGCTCCCTGTGTGGGGAGGCAGGATAGCAGAGGCAGAACCCGGGGCATCCCACCCTTTGCTGTAAGGCAGAACCCGGGACATCCCACCCTTTGCCGTAACCCAGAACCTCAGCTCAGGAATCGCCCCAGAGCCCAGGCTGCTGCCCTCACAGCCGCTGAGTGGGCGCAGCTCAGACTTCACTGGCCCAGAGCACAGACACTCACCCCGTGGGAGGCCTCGCGCCTCGGCCCCGTGCCCACAGCTGGCCGGGATGAGGCTTCTGCTGCCCACCCGGCCTCCAGCCAGGGCAGAGCGGGCAGGGCCGTGCCCAGGCTCTTGGCAGGCAGTGGCGGCGGGAGGGGGCATCCTGGGCAGGGCGCTCGTTCCCCACCTCTCACACGGGGCCCCTCGCTTTGTCCCTCTGGCCCCAAGAACAAAGTCCTTTGAGTCCTTTTAAAGTCAAAGGTCACGTCTGGATGATCAGATCAAGAAAACCACCCCGGCTGTGGCCTGAGTCCTTTTCACCCGGGACAGAAACAGTCTCCCGGCTCCCGACAGCAACAAAAACATCAGGAAACGGCTGGGAATTGAGCCGCCAGAGGGCAGGAGAAATGGCCCAGAACTCGGGGTTCGGGTCACCAGAAGCCACCTGTTCCGTGGAATCTGAGAACGGCCAAGGCCAGCTGGGACGAGCGGAGCCGGGGACGCGGGCGGGAGGGACCCCCTGCCCCGGCCCTCCCGAGAGCGCGGGTTACATAAACCGGGGACGGGGCCCAGGCGCCGGGCGGCTGCCGGCCGCGGGGGTGGCCGCTTTCCAGGCAGGTCGTGGCTGCCAAAGCCCATCCGGGCCTTTGTCGGAGCCCGAGCGGGCGGCCGCGCCCGCCTCCCCCAGGCTCACGGGCCGAGCTCCCCGACAATGGCAGCTGCGGGGTCGGGGGGGCGGCCGGGGCTACGCTCCCCGTTTCCCGCAGGGGTCGAGGCCCCGAGGAGGAGGCGGGCGACAGTCTCACGCCCAAGTGATCCAGGGAGGGCCCCGGGCCACCCTGCGGGGAGCCAGGAAACTCACAGGGGGCCGGACGGCGCCTTCGAGGGAGCCGGGGATCCTCGGGGGCTGAAGGACCCGGAGACTGTCCGCGGAGGGGCCGGAGAGCTGGGGGGGCCCCGGCCGCAGGAAAAACGAGCCCGAACCAGGAGGCTGCCGGGCCCGGGACCAGCGCGGGGGCCGCGGAGCAGGAAGCGGGTCTCCGGCGCGCCAAGTCGCTCGCGGGCACGGGGACCGGGGCGGGGTCGCCGCGCTCACCTTGAAGTAGCCGCCCTCGTAGTAGGTGTTGGGGGGCCCGAAGATGGCCACCTCCCAGTTGTACAGATCGCCCTCGTCCACCAGGGTCACGCGGAAGCCCTCGACCGGCTCCTCCTGCAGCCCCTTCAGCTCCAGCAGCAGCGCCTTCTGCGAGCTGGGAACCAGCGGCCGGGCCATGGCGGCGGCGGAGCGGCCCGGGGTGGGCGCCGCGCGGGGCCGCGGGACCACCACAAGCTCGCGAGACGGGCCGAGCCGCGCGCCGGCCGGGGGGGAGCCGCCGCCTGCCTCCTCCTCAGCGCCGCCGCCGCCCGGAAACCCCGAGCGCTCCACCAGCTGTGGTGCCGCCGACCGCCCGGCGCTCGCCTCAGCCCGGCCCGCGCACCCCCCCTGCCCCCTGCTGCGCCTGCGCGCCCCGCCGGGCCCCGATTGCGCCTGCGCGCCGCGGCCAGGCCCGACCTGCATCTGCGCGCCCGCCCGCTCGCCCGCGGGGCACGCCGGGAAGTGGAGTTCCCGCCCCCGCCGCCAGGAGGGAGAGGCCGAGCGCGCACCTCTGGGCGCTTCCGACCCCGAGGCCGCCGCTGTCGCCAGCTCCACCAGTACCGCGGACGCTGTGCGCAGGGAGGCGGCCTAGGCTGTGCTGCGCCGCCACCGGCCCAGCCCCCGGGCTTTGGGGTCGTTTTGTGACGTCCCGGCGAGGGGCGGTGCCGCGGGCGGTGAACGGGGCGCGGGGCGGGGTCCTGACCCGGGCCGGAAGCTCCGTCCCGGCTTCCGCTTCCCAGTCCGTGCGGGGGGCGGGCGGGCTGAGGGGCTCGGAACCCCGGCTTCCAGGCGCAGCGCTGCCTCCGTTCCCCGGACAGCGGGGGCTCTGGGAAGTGGGCGAGGTCGGGAGGGCTCCGAGGGGTGGGAGACGGCGAGGACTTCCCCGGTCCCCGTGGAAGTCACCACGTGGTGTGAGCCGGTGCGGGCGCTTGAGCCATCAGAGGTTGGCGAGGGGTCCCTGTTCCCCAGGTAAACGGGGAAAGAGGCAGGCCCACCCCAGCCAGGGTCGGCTGAGCGCCTGGCCCGGGAGAGACCCCAGCCCCACGGATCCCCCGCCCCAAGCTGAGCCCACGCCTGGCTGTGCCCTCCTCCCAGGCTGACCTTTGTCACAGCCGAGTGTTTTTTCTTTTTTTTTTTTTTGAGACGGTCTCGCTCTGTCACCCAGGCTAGAGTGCAATGGAAGAGTCTCACTGCAACCTCCGCCTCCGGGGTTCAAACAATTCTTCTGCCTCACCCTCCTGAGTAGCTAGGATTAGAGGCGCTCGGCCAGCACAACTGGCTAATTTTTGTATTTTTAGTAGAGAAAAGGTTTCACCATGTTGGCCAGGCTGGTCTCGAACCTCTGACCTCAAGTGTGTTGTTAGGTTTTGAAAGGAAGGCGAGGGTGGAGTTTGAACTAACAGATGTGTCCTCCTAAGCCTCCCAAAGTGCCCGGATTACAGGCGTGACCCACCCACTGCTCCCTGCGTGGGCCCTGAGCCTAAGCTTCGCTGTGACCCCACCCAACTTTTGGCTGAGTGGCTGCCCAGACACCCACTGGTTCCTTGCCCTGAAGCTTGGTCGGGAGAGCCGGCTGTGCTGAGTACAGGGCAGGCCGCCTCCCCCGGGTCGCGCCTGTGACAGTGGTGGCCCTGCCCTCGGACTGTGTCAGTGGCATTGCTGGCATGTCCTGGGCACGCACAGCTGCATCAACACGCGGGCCGGGCCCAGGGCCACTCCCTCCCACAGGTGCCCCAACACCCGGCCCCCGGCCTGATGGGTTTGGTGTCGCACAGAGGAGCCGCAGGCCGTGCTGTCTGGGGAAAGGAAACAGTCTGTCGGGTGGAGAGGGACAGGGGATGCAAGACAGCTCTGGCGGAGCAGCCACTTCCAGAGCTGTCCAGGGCCCAGGCCGTGGCGTCCTCGCCCATGAGGGGTCTCTGCGCCTCCTCTCAGGTCCTTCTACACGGCATCCTGGGCGCCTGGAGTAAAATGAGGGTATCGGGATTAGTGGGGCCCTTCCCCAAGGTTCCCAGCGTTCTCAGCCTCAGTCTCTTCCGTGGCTCAGGTCGTGGATAGAGTGCGGCCTCATTGCAGGCAGCAGCTCATGGGCATATACCAATTAATTACGGTCCACCGTCGAGGCGTCCCAGGATCTCCCTTCTGTACACCCCACATCCCAGGAAGCATTGTGTGGGTGAGGAGGTGGGTTTTTTGGTTTGTTTTGTTTTGAGGAGTCTCGCTCTGTTGCCAGGCTGGAGTGCAGTGGTGCAGTCTCGGCTCGCTGCAGCCTCCGCCTCCTGGGTTCAAGTGATTCTCCTGCCTCAGCTGCTCGAGTAGCTGCGATTACAGGTATGTGCCACCATGCCTGCCTAATTTTTTGTATTTGTAGTAGAGCTAGGGTTTCACCATGTTAGCCAGCATGGTCTTGATCTCCTGATCTCCTGATCCTCCCGCCTTGACCTCCCAAAGTGCTGGGATTACACGCATGAGCCACGGCGCCCGGCCTGGGTCGGGGAGGTTTTCAAGCTCCTCCAGCTGGTCCCACAGGGCTCCGACACCCAGGGAGGCTCAGGCTCAGACCATCCTGGAGCGGTGGACACCAGGGGCTTCCACCCACCTGCTTGGGAGCTCCCTACTCTGTGGGAATGGGTTCGAATTGGACTGACCCAAGCCCTGGCTGCAGGGAGGGGTCATCCCATCCGTTCCCCACCCTGGCTGCAATGATTGGTTCCAGAACAAGCATGTGACTCCTGACATCCAGTGAGATTCAGCCCTGGGACATTTCTCTGGGATCACAGTGGCTGAGCTGGAAGGACCTGGGCCTGAAGTTATGGGGTCATCGTGTCACCACAGGGCCGGCAAACAAGGCGGCCTCGTAGGAAAGCTGAGCAGGCTGATGACAGGGGAAATGTTAATCCTATTAGTGTTCCTGGATCCAGCTGTACCTGACCTCCCCTGGATATTCCTATGATGCAAGCCCATCAATTCTTACTCTCTCTCAGCTACTCAGGAGGCTGAGGTGGGAGGATTGCTTAAGCCTGGGAGGCAGAGGTTGCAATGAGCTGAGATCGATCCTCCTGCCTAAGCCTCCTCAGTAGCTAGGATCACAGTGTGCACCATTACACTCAGCTAATGTCTGTATTTTTAGTAGAAATGGGGTTTCACCGTGTTGGCCAGGCTGCTTTTGATCTCCTGGCCTCAAGTGATCCACCTACCTTGGCCTCTTATTTTTTGAGATGGAGTTTCGCTCTTGTTACCCAGGCTGAAGTGCAGTGGCGCCATCTTGGCTCACCGAAACCTCCGCCTCTCGGGTTCAAGCGATTCTCCTGCCTCAGCCTTCCGAGTAGCTGGGATGACAGGCGCCCACCACGATGCCCAGCTAATTTTTTAATTTTTGATAGAGAAGGGGTTTCACCATGTTGGCCAGCTGGTGCCCAGTCCAGAGGGTGAGTATCCTGCAGTGGCCTTGCTGGGACCCAGCCTTGGAAGGAGCTAAAATCCCAGAGGGGGATGTGGGTTCCGCCTCTCCATCTGCCTCTGGAGTGGGGAGTGGAAACATTATTGTGGCTTTTTTTTGGGAAACAGGCGATTTGCCAGGGTTCATTCCTGTGTCGATTCATTGGTTCATTGGTCACCTACCCTAAGCCCAACTCAGTGCTGGAAACGGGGAGGCAGGCTTGGTCTCTGCCATCGTGGAACTTGTAACAATTTAAAAATTCTTTCTCTGTGTGTGGTGTTATGACAGATGGTGGTTTTCTTCCTTGGTTCCTGGATCATAGCTTCCACAGCCCCAGTTACAGTCTTTTGCTATCATGCTGAGCTTGTTAGGCCTCTGGAAATAATCTCCTGCCCTCCTTTGAGCCGCAGAGCTCTGACCTTCCTACCTTTTTGGTTGTGGGTCTTGGGACCCTCCCCAGTGAGGGCCCTGCCCTATACCCCTGGGGAAGTAATGCTGACATCATGAAGTTTCCATAAAAACCCTAGAGAACTGGGTTCTGGGGAGCTTCCAAGAGCTGAACACATGGAGATGGTGGGAGGATGGTGCCCGGGGAGAGCATGGAAGCTCTGAGACGGCTCCCTGTACATCCTCACGGCACTCCAAGCCCCACCCTGCACGTACCTCACCCTTCTGTTATCTTTTGCCATATGCTTTATAGCAAACCAGTAAACACAAGTGTTTCTGAATTCCGTGAGCTGCACCAGCAAATCAATCGAACCCAAACGGGCGGCGGGAACCCTGACTTGAAGCCGGTCAGCCAGAAGTCCTGGAAGCCGAGGTTTGCAACTGGTGTCTGGCAAGGGGGCAGTCTTGGGGAATGAGCCCTCAGTCTGTGGGATCTGACACCGTCTCTGGGTAGAAGGTGTCGGAACTAAGAGGACACCCAGCTGGCGTCTGCTGCTTAGTGTGTGGGAAAAACCTCTCCACGTGTGGTCACAGAAGTCTTTTCTGTGTGGACCATTGTGAGGATGGTGGTGGTAGGAGCAGGGAAGAAACGCGGTTTGACTTTTCCCTGCGTACGGTGGGACCCTCTCCATCAAAATGGGCTGTCACGACTCCCATTTAACAGGAAAGACTGAGGCAAAGGGAGTGAAGTCCCCTGCCAGCGACCGTTCAGAGCTGGGATTCCAGATTTGCTTTTTTTGTTTTTTTTTGAGACAGAGTCTCTCTGTCGCCAGGTGCCAGGCTGGAGTGCAGTGGTGCAATCTCGGCTCACTGCAATCTCCAATGTCTGCCTCCTGGGTTCAAGCAATTCTCCTGCCTCAGCCTACTGAGTAGCTGGGACTATAGGCACCCACCACCATGCCCAGCTAATTTTTGTATTTTTTAGTAGAGACAGGGTTTCACCATGTTGGCCAGGATGGCCTCGATCTCTTGACCTCGTGATCCGCCCACCTCAGCCTCCCAGTGCTGGGATTACAGGCGTGAGCTGTGCCCAGTCTTTTTTTTTTTTTGAGACAGGGTCTGTCTCTGTTACCCAGACTGGAGCGCAGTGGCGTGATCTTGACTCACTGCAACTTCCTCCTCCTGGGTTCAAGTGATTCTCCCGCCTCCTGAGTAGCTGGGAGTACAGGTGCCCACCACGCTGAGCTAATTTTATTTTTAGTAGACACAGGGTTTCACCATGTTGGCCAGACTTGTCTTGAACTCCTGACCTCAAGTGATCCGCTGCCTCAACCTCCCAAAGTGCTGGGGTTACAGGTGTGAGCCACCGAGCCTGGCTGGATTCGCTCTTCCCGTCTAATAAGTGATTCTGGTTGTTCGTAGAGGGGAACTGGGGGGTACCGGGTGCCCCTCACAGGCGTGTGGACTCCCACTGGACCCCACCGGTGGGGAGTGGGAGGCCCTGTGCGTTCTGGAGCAGGCCGGGGCTCAGATCCCCGCTGAGCCCTGGCCAGGGGTGTAACCTCCGCCATCTGGGCCTGTTCCCCGTCTGCCAAACGCAGGCTGGAATTTCCTTCCCCACAGTGCTGCCTGGGAGTCACAGGAGACACTTTAGTGGCTGGGAAGCGTTGGGGCTACGATCTCACTGACGTCACTTCCATCTGCCCAGCTGGACTCTTCGATATCTGGGGAGACTGAGGCCCAGGGAGGATACCTGGGGCGGGCGGGGCCGGAGGGCCCTCCCTCCGCTGCTCCCACCAGGCCCGGTCCAGGGGCCCCCGGTGTTTCGGGCCTCGAATCCAGCCTCCAGCCGCGGTGGTTAAGGGGGTGGGGTGGGGTGGGGTGGGGTGGGTGCCTGCTGGGGCGAAGCATCGTCTGCGCCCCGGGGCTGGGAGGTGGCCGCGCGCGCACACAAACAAGCGTGAGCCTCGCAACAGATTTTATTAGCGCGGGGCAGGAGCTCCGGCGGGGTGGAGGGCGGCAGCGAAGGTGGGTGGGGAGGGGGCGTCGCTTCCTGGGAGCCCCGGGCTCCTCCCCGTGGCAGGCCCTCACCCGGGCGCCGGGACGCGGGGACGCCCCCGTGCAGGTCCCGGATCCGCGTGGCGCGCGGGGCTCAGCCCACCGGCTTGACCTTGGCGATGAAGAGCCCGGCGGCCCTCTCCAGGAACTCCTCGCGGCTCATGGGCGCGCAGGGCTGCCGCCCCCCGACGGCGCGGTCCAGCGCCAGCGCCAGGCTGTCGGGCCCCAGGCGCGAACCCGCCTCCAGGAAGCGCGCGGGCGCGGCGGCGGCGCTGGCCTGCAGCGCGCCCTCCAGGGTGTCCAGCACGGCCTGGCCCACGCGGCGGTCGGCCACGGCGGCGGCCGGGTCCTCCAGCAGCTGGAACAGCGCGCCGGCGCGCGCCACGAAGTCCAGCAGCACGAAGCAGGTGAGGGTGCCCGCGCGGAAGACGCTGAGCGGCACCGCCTCGTGGTCGCGGCACTGGACCTTGCGCAGCAGCGGCGCCACCACCTCCTCGGGGGCCCGGCCGTCCCGGCAGATGCGGCGGAGCAGCTCGCTGTAGGTGCGCCCGTCCAGCCCGGGCCTCTTCCTGCGCCCGCCGGCGCTCAGGCACTCGTAGGCCACGCTCACGTTGTTGTTGAAGGCGGCCCTGCGGGAACGGGGACGTTGGGGGCCGCGCAGAGCCCTCGCGCCCCGCCAGCCCCAGCCCCAGCCTCCCCTCCCCGCCAGGCCCAGAACCTAGCCTCGCCGACTCCCCAACCAGCCCCGGCCTGCCCTCTCCCCCACTACCCGCCATTCCTGGTCCCCACCCCTCCCACAACCCGGCCTGGCCTCCTCACCCTCCATCCTTGCAGCTCCTCCCCCAGCCCGCGGCTCCCTCCCCCCAGCCCCCACCCAGCCTGGGCCATCCCTCCCCCCAGCCCCCACCCAGCCTGGGCCATCCCTCCCCCCAGCCCCCACCCAGCCTGGGCCATCCCTACCCCCAGCCCCACACAGCTCAGGCCTCCCTCCTCCCAGCCCCCACCCAATTCAGATCTTCCCTCCCCCCCAGTCCCCAGCCAGCCTGGGGCTCCCTCTCCCCCCAGCACTCACCCAGCTCGGACTTCCCCTCCCCCAGCCCCCACCCAGCTCAGGGCTCCCTCCTCCCAACCATCCCCCCGCAGCCCCCCCCAGCTTAGGGCTCCCTCCTCCAGCCTTGGCTTCCAGGCTCCAACTCCGGACCAGCCTCAGGGCCTCTGCAAGGGCAGTCTCGCTGCCTTCCCCCCATCTCCCTCACCTCCTCCCTGACCTCCTCCAGGTCTTCCCTCAAACGTGGCCCCCCCTCCCGCCCCGGGGCCCTAACTAACTCCTTGACTCCTGTTTTCTTCCTAGTGGTACCCTGTCTGACTCGCTGGCACAAACACTGTGAGCTTCACGTCTCTCCCAGCAGAGCATCTGCACCTGCCCCCCAGGGCCGGAAATTCATCCTGGTTGTAGCCCTGGTGCCTAGAACACTGCTCTGCACACACTAGGTTCCTGATAAAGGTCTGCAGAATCAACCAGCAGGCATCGGTCTGGGGCATCTGGCCCCAGGAACCCTCTGATCTCCCTCCCTGCAGCAACGGTGCTTGTTTACACTTGGCTAAATACTGGGCTGAAAGTTTAACACAGCTAACATTTCATTTTCTTTCTTTCTTTTTTTTTTTTTTAAGACAGGGTTTCACCATATTGGTCAGGCTGGTCTTGAACTCATGACCTCAGGTAATCCGCCCGCCTCAGCCTCCCAAAGTGCTAGGATTACAGGCGTGAGCCACTGCGCCTGGCTCTTTTTTTTTTCTTTTTTGAGACAGGGTCTCACTTTGTTGTCCAGGCTGGAGTGTAGTGATGCAATCACGGCTCACAGCAGCCTCTACCTCCTGGGCTCAAGCGATTCTCCTGCTGGGATTACAGGTGAGACCCACTGCATGGGCCGACGGCCTGAGGGTCAAATCCCACCTGCCGCCTAGTTTTGTAAACAACGCTTTATGGGAACATAACCACGTCAGTGGTAGCTTCACACCAGAACCCTAGAGGGGAATGTCGTGGAGGCTGCCCCACAAAGCTGAAATGTTCACTGTCTGGCCCCTCACAGAAGAAGGCCGGCAGCCCTGCTGCTGGCTCCGGGGTGGGCTCCATTCCTCGCCCCAGTGAGAAGCCTGAGGTCTTTCTCCATGCCGCTTCTGTGCTGCCTGTGTGACATGCACGCTCCCGTGGGGGGTACCAGGGAGACAGTGGTCAGCGTGAGGGCTCCCGCAGGGCCCTAGGTGGGCTCCTTAACCTCCGGCCTCATTCCCCGCCATCGGTTCCTGGCCAGGACTCATGCTAGTGGCCCGTTGTTACTTCCTTTGGGACATAGAGGGAAACTGAGGCTCAGGGCAGGCCCATGGTCTGTCCAAGGGTCCCAGAGAGGAAGTGGCCCACCTCAGGGCTTATGCTTGTCCCTTCTGGGAGCTCAGCTTCATGGTGAGGAAGGCAGGTTTACACTGAGGCTCCTGCCTTCCCTCGGGTGTTACCCGGGCACAGGGCTTCACCTTTCTGTGGGCCACCTGTGCTAGGTTCCTGGGAAGTGCTGGGCCAGCATGCAACAGGTGCTCAGTAAATGGAGGGTGGGTACACAGTAGGTGCTCAGTACATGTGGGGGTGGCGTGCAGTGGGTCCTCAGTGAATGCGGGGCCGGTACACAGTAGGTGCTCAGTACATGTGGGGGTGGCGCGCAGTGGGTCCTCAGTGAGTGCGGGGCCGGTACACAGTAGGAGCTCAGTAGATGCAGGGGCGGTACACAGTAGGTGCTCAGTAGATGTGGGGTGGTGTGCAGTGGGTGCTCAGTGAGTGCGGGGCCAGTACACAGTAGGTGCTCAGTAATGCTGGACCAGTGCACAGCGGGTGCCTGGTGAACGTTCGCCTCCGGTCATCACCGCTGCTCAGTTCAGGGGTTAGGGATGGACGTGCCATCCCGGCAAGCTCGAGGGTCAAAACCCTGCTGTGGAGGGGGAAACTGAGCCGAGAGGCGGGTGGGCAGCGACCTGCGATTCGACCCGGGGCCCATCGGCCAGACGCCCCTTTTCCTTCCCAGGTATGAAAGGCCCCACGTACTGGCCCTTACAGTCTGCTGGGCGCTTTTACCACCCACGAGGTCTTCCCTCAGTGCGATGGCGGCAGGGACAGGATCGCCAGGGTGGCACACGCTCCCATCAGGCTGACTCGGCGCCTCTGCAGAAGCCCCAGGGCCGGGACCGTCGCCCATCTCACGAGGCTCTGCCGTGAGGTGGGGCAGGCATTGCTGCCGCCCCGTAGACCACACCCCAAACCCAGCGGCCTGAACAGGCATCGTGGTGGCTTCGCTTCGACGTTCCGGCCTGGGGTCTCTCGTGGCCACAATTGCCCCTGGGCTTGACCGGAGGTGGCCCACTCACCAGCAGGCTCAGCGCAGCCA
The DNA here is from genome assembly GCA_963574635.1 of Cheracebus regulus. Lineage (NCBI taxonomy): Eukaryota > Metazoa > Chordata > Mammalia > Primates > Pitheciidae > Cheracebus > Cheracebus regulus. Next base: position 24,285 of record CAUYQU010023590.1, on the reverse strand, counting down.
CTGGCAGCAGCTAGAGCTCCTCCCTGGGAGCCGTGAGCCACCCCACCGCGTGGCGGCCGCTCGACCCAGCCAGCAACCCACCCAGGAGTGACGGGGACGCCATGACGTCCTTCGTGACCTGTCTCGGAAGGCCACACTCCGTCCGTTGCTTCTGCAGCCATTCTGGCTGTGCAGGGGGAGGGGACTGCGCTGGGACGTGCACCCCGCGAGGTGCAGCTGGCAGGAGCATCTCAAAGGCTGGGACCCTGCGCTGCTCTGGCATCCCTCCGCCACTTCTCCACGCCGCAGAAGGCTGAGCTCCGGGACGGGCCTCGCGCCCTGAAATGTGTGAGGTCCCCTTTCAGTCGGGATTTTAGGGGCCATTGTGCTACGTCCCAGTCCACTTCTGTGTTGGCACGAATGTAGGCAGGTGTTGAGATCAGACAACACCTTGGTGGGGTGCCGTGACTGCTGCCTGTGAGCCCAGCACTGTGGGAGGCCAAGGAAGGAGGACGGCTTGAGCTCAGGAGTGCCAGATCAGCCTGGGCAACACAGTGAGATCCCATCTCTACAAACACTGAAAAATTGGCCAAGCCTGGTGGTTCGTGCCTATAATCCCAGCACTTTGGGAGGCTTATGTGGGTGGATCAATTCAGGTGTGGGGGTTCAAGACCAGCCTGGCCAAGATGGTGAAACCCTGTCTCCACTAAAAATACAAAAAAAAAAGCTGAGTGTGCTGGCGGGTGCCGATAATCCCAGCTACTCGGGAGGCCGAGGCAGGAGAATCGCTTGAACCCGGGAGGCGGAGGCTGCAGTAAACCAAGATTACACCACTGCACTCCAGCAAAAACAAAAAAATCCCCCCCCAAAAAAACTCAGAAAACACCAACGAAAACAACTGGACGACCCCTCCAGAGTGAGCGAGACGAGCCTGTGGCTGTGCTGAAGCCACTGAGGTTTGGAGTTGATGGTTCCCGTGGTCCACACAGCAGCTCCTGACTGACAGGTCATGGGCCGGGATTCACCCAGCTTCGTCCACCAACATTCTGCACGAATTATCTCCTCTGGAAGCCGCTGCCCTCGTCTGCCTTCCCACGCGTCCATGCGGCTCCTTGCCTGGCCCAGACCTGCCTCGGGGGTTTGTCTGCACCTCTGTGGGGCGAGTGGCTTGTGCAGTGCTCGACCTGAACAACCATTCATGGTGGGCCTGCCGTTGACTTCTTTTCCTCCTTGGGAGATTCTCTTCCGGATGTCCCGGGAGGCCACTTCTTTCTGCACCACCTTCACCTCTGGTTTCGCCCTATCCCGCTTTCTCGTGTGCCCTCTGGGCTGGGCACCCTCAGAGTGTGGTCTTGAGCTCTTGTCATCTCTTCTGAAGCCTTCAGGACCCCCCGGTCCAGTCTCCTGTCATGGCTCCGGGTCTCAGTTGCTGAGGCTTCCGTCCACCTTCCTGTCTTCCGGTTCTTCCCAGCCTCCAGCTTAATCCACGAGTGACTGTGGCAGCTTCAAACCAGGGGCTGCCATCGCCGTCAACGGCTCCCCTGCCGCTCTGGGCCTGCTCTTGCCCACTACCCTCCCCCTCGGCCCCTGCAAATCCTCGGGTGGGGCCTTCGGAGCCACCCTGCTCCGTGTCCAGGTCCTCCCTTATCTGAGTGTGATCTTGGACACCTGTGCACCCTGACCCCGGTGGGGGACAGTCCCCCTCTCCTCCCCTCGAACTCTCTGGGACTCTGGCGAGGGCGGCCAGGGTGGGCGCTCATGCCCGGGTTATCAGGCTGAAAGGGCACCTTTGCTTGGCATTCTTCCCTGCCTCCTCCAACCCCTTCCTGGATCCTCCTGGGTGCACCCCCTTGTAAAACCACCTGCACACAAAATGCCTGCCTCAGGCTCCGCTTCTGGGGACCCCCGCAAAAGACAGCAGTGCGTCCACACCCAACGTCAACACATACTCCTCAACCACCTTCCGCGGGCGCAGCGAGGGCACACCGCGCGTAGGCAGCTGCAGATTCGCGCGCTTGAGCCAGTGTCCGTCGCTTTCCCGCCTCCCGTGTGTCCCACACTCGGGCTCTAAATTTGCGCCTGCTGGGCCTCTTGCCAGCAGCCCGCCCCGCGAATGACCAGGCTCTTCCAGGAATCCCCTCCTGCCCTCAGGGACCCTGTCCCCTAAGGTGGGGGCCCTGGGTGACGGGTTGCTCGCTGTAAATATTCACGTTCTGGCCGAATGGACGGGGATGCCCTGAGGCTGCTAACGAGGCCACTAGGAGGACCTGGCTCAGGGGCCTGCTCGGCGACCTCGAGCCAAGTCCTCTCTGGGCTGCATGATTTTAAAAATCATGAACTGCAAGGGGAACCTCAGCACCTGCAAAAAGGCATCACAGAAGGCGAGGCCGGCCAGAAGGGCTCGAGCCGCATGCAGCGCGCTGCCCCACGCCGGGCCCAAGCCCGAACCCTCCAGCCCACCTTGTCCCGTGCATCCCCGCCAAGAACGCACTGCGGACTACACCTCCCAGGAGGCCCTGCGCCCTCGCGCCAGCGCCGCGTGCAGGAAGCCGCGCGGGGCATGCCGGGCGTTGAAGTCCGCCACCGCCCCACCCGCCGAGGAAGACCCGCTGCGCACCTCTGGGAGTGGTGGGCCAGGCGAAGGTGCCACAGCGCGCGGCCCAGGCGCTGCTGCTGCAGCAGGAGCTGCCCCGGGGGCTCCCCCGCGCCGCCGTTTACAGGTGAGCGCAGGCCCATGTTCTCGAAGTAGTGCGCAAGGAAGGCGATGGGTTCCTCGGGCCGCGCCTCCAGCACCTTCAGCAGGGCCGCGCGTAGCATCTCCGTCACGCCGACCTGCCGCAGGAAGTCCTCCTCGTTCTCGGTGGCCCCCGCCGCCTGGGACACCGACTGGCGGCCGCTGTCTGTGAAACCGGCCGGCGGTATTACCGCCGGTCGCCGCTTCTCCACTGTCGCCATCTTCGCTGAGGGCAGTGGGACCGGAAGCACCGCCATATTCCACTGTCTGTTCGAGGCCCCGAGGCGGCCATCTTGATGAAGGGCAGAGGGCGCCGGAATCCGGCTGAGAGACCGTGGGAAATCGAGGGAGCGCGCTACGTTTTCCCCTGTGTCCTTATTGGCACTCTCTCTCCGCCTCCCTGTTTGTGGAAATTGATTGGCTCTCCTGGCTTTGGCCTGGATCCTGAATTTTGCCAGGCTCCAAAATGGCTGCCTCGGAAGTGCTCGGTTTCTGGCATGAAGCCGGATTGCTTGCCATCTTGGTAGTGAGCGGGTCCTTCATTAGTATGGTCTCCTAGCAACCAGTCTCCCTGGTTACCAGAGAAGCCTGAGGAGCATGCGCGGGGATGGGCCCGCCGCGGACTGCTGAACCCAGCTTAGCTTAGTTCGCTCACTGCTTTCGGGCACTCCCGGCCCCCCCCATTTTTTTTTTAATTCGAGAGGGAGCCTCACTCGGCCGTCCAGGCTGGAGTGCGGTGGAGCCATCTCGGCCCCCTGCAGCCACCGTCTGCCGGGCCTCAGCCTCCGAATAGCTGGGATTGCAGGCACCCGCCATCATGTCCTGCAATTCTTTTTTTTTTTTTTTTTTTTTTTTTGTATTTTAGTAGAGACGGGGTTTGGCCAGGCTGGTCTTGAACTCCTGCCCTCAGTTGATCCGCCCGCCTCGGCCGCCCAAGGTGGTAGGACTCCAGACGTGAACCACCGCGCCCGGCCGCCCAGACGCTTTTCTGATGACCATCCCTGAGCCTTTGTGCTGGGAGTCGAGCTCGGCCGGGCCTTCCGCGGAACCCTGGCTCGTCCGAGTGCCAGCTCACCTCGTGGGAGAAGCGCCCTCCCCAGCCCTGCTGCGGATGCGCTGAGCCCCCACTGGCGGCCACCGGATCGAGCATCCCAGGGTGTGACCCGCCTGACCGCCAGAGGGAGCTTCCTCACGCCGCAGCCTCCAGAGCTCTAAACTCTCCTATGGCTCCCCAGTGCCCCCGGGCTGGCACCTCCAGCCCTTCATTGGCTGACCTCGCTTCTAGCCGCCCTCCCGCCCCTGCTCAGCCCTGAGCCACCTCAAAACGCGAGCAGTCTCCTCCGTCGGCTCCTCCGTCAGCCGCCTCTCCGTGTGTTTCCCCAGGCGACCTCTATGTAGATTCTCACTTACCCGCACTGCTTTCTGCGACTCCAGGTTAAGCTTCCTACCAGGGCAAACACTAAGCCCTCGCGTTTTCCCTCCCCTGGCAGAGCTCGCTGGGCGCCGTCCCGTCCCTCAGGGGCGTTGCCCTGGGCAGGGGCAAGGAGATGTAGTGTGTGTGTATGGGGGGGTTCCAGCATTCTCCCACCGCAGGCATCTGGCAGGCAGAGCAAACGCGCTTTATTCTCCAGCCCTGGACCGAGGGATGGGGAGACGGAGCCGTCAGGACGGGGCCCTCAGTCAGCCCTCAGGCTGTCCGGAGAGCCCTCGGACCTCTCCTCTCTACGGGGTGGGTGTCAACTGAGAAACATGACCAGTGTCCGTCCTTTTGGGAGGTGTATTTGCCAGAGTGAAGGACGCGCACCCGTGACGCAGCCCCAGGAGGTCCTGTCGACAGGCGCCCAGGGTTGTCGGGCACAGCTTGGCTTGAGGCACTTGAGCGAAACGAAAGGCATCGATGTGTGTGTCAAGAAGGGCGCAGGTTCCGTCCGGAAAGGCGGGGACCAGGCAAACAGGGAGGGGTTTCCAGGTCCCAGGTAGGGGAGACAGACCCTTGCTTTCTTTTGAGTTACCGACGAGCCTCTGCGAAGCAGGCAATCAGAACACACATCTGTCTCAGAGGGAGGGACGACTTGGACGCGAGCAGGTTTTCCCTGAGCAGTTTCCAGCTGGAAAGGCTATTATTTCCCTTCTCAGGGGGCAGGGCTGGCCACTCAGGAGGGGCTGCTCCCCACCTGGCCGGTCCCGCTTAACCCAGCCCAGGCCGACACCTGGGCAGGAGCCTCAGCGATGCCGGCGGGGGGGCTCCCTCCTCAGCCTGGTGCCGGCAGCGTTTCCAGAGGCGATGGGTGGGCACGGCCAGGAGCAGCAGCCCCAGCAGTGCGCTGCCCGTCCACAGAGCCGCGGACGGCTGGTCACCCGCAGGGCCGGACGCTGGGGAGAGCGGGAGGCGCGGGTCAGAGCCCTGCAGGCCTCTGCGGGCGTGGAGGGGACGGCCCCCGAGAGGCTCCACACGCCTCCAGTCACCACGTTCCCTGAAATTTCACAAAGGACTTTACAGTGAGCCTTTCGAAACGTGCATAGCACCTCAAGAGCTTAGAGATGCGCAGTCCCAGCCGGGCGCGGCGGCGCACGCCTGTCATCGCAGCACTTTGGGAGGCCAAGGCCGGCGTATCACAAGGCCAGGAGTTCGAGACCAGCCTGACCAATATGGTGAAACCCTGTGTCTACTAAAAATACAGAGAGCCGGGCGTGGTGGCGGGCGCCTGTAGTCCCCGCTGCTCAGGAGGCTGAGGCAGGAGCATGGCTTGAACCCGGGAGGCGGAGGTTGCAGTGAGCCGAGATCACGCCACTGCACTCCAGCCTGGGCAAGACAGCAAGACTCTGTCTCCAAAAAAAAAAAGGCAGCCCAGAGTGAGCCACAAAGGCCGCTTAGCCTGCAACCTGCACTTTGAGAACTTAGTTTGAGGGAAAAAGGAGGAATGTAATATATCTCCTTCGTACTATTTTATGTTGATTACCTATTGAAATCATGCTTGGGACATACTGGGCTCCGTGAAATGCATGACCACGCTTTTTTTTTTTTTCCTTTCCACGATGGAGTCTCGCTCTGTTGCCCAGGCTGGAGTGCAGTGGCAGGATCGTGGCTCACTGCCACCTCCACCTCCCGGGTTCAAGCCAGTCTCCTTCCTCGGCCTCCCACGTAGCTGGAACTACAGGCACGCACCACCACGCCTGGCTAATTTTTGTGTCCGTAGTGGAGATGAGATGTCACCATGTTGGCCAGGCTGGTCTTGAATTCCCGACCTCATGATCTACCCCCTTGAGCCTCCCAAAGTGCTGGGATTCCAGGAGTGAGCCAGCGTGCCTGGCCTTATTTTCACTTTTGAATTTGGAATTGCCTGCGTGGGCCGGGGCATGGTGGCTCACGCCTGTAATCCTAGCACTTTGGGAGGCTGACGAGGGTGGATCACCTCAGGTCGAGTTTTAGACCAGCCTGACCAACGTGTTGAAACCCCATCTCTACTAAAAATTTGAAAATTAGCCGGGCGTGGTGGCGGGCACCTGTCACCCCAGCTGTTCAGGAGGCTGAGGCGGGAGAATCGCCTGAACCCGGGCGTCGGGGGAGTTGGAGGAGGTGGTGAGCTGAGATCGCAGCTCTGCACTCCAGTCTGGGGGACAGAGCGGGTCTCTCTATCAAAAAAAAAAAAATGTGGCTGCATTCTGTTACTGTTTCTACTTCTGTTCCCAAGATTGTTCTAGTCTACAAAGCTGAGAATTTGCAAAGTGCCTTGGAATCCACGCCGTCTCTGAAATTTACAAAGGACTCACTGGACAGATGGGGAAACCGAGGCTGGGCAGGGCTTGTCTGAAGCCTTCCTCCAAGGAGCCTCTCCCTCCCAGCCGTTCCCCACCCTCCCTGCCCCCAGGGGCCAGAACTCACAGCTTGTTGGGATCACTTCTTCCTGTGTGGGCGCAGCCTGGGAGACCGCAGGGCGGCGGGTCCTGGTGGAGGCCGGGCTCCTGGGGCTGTCTGTGGGGCCCTGCTGGGGGACGGTCTCTGGGGAAGTCGTGTCGGGGGGCTCCAGGGAGTTCATGACGAGGGGCTCTGGGGAGGTCATGACGGGGGAATCCGGGGAGGTCATGATGGGGGGCTCCTGGGAGGTCCTGTCGGAGGGCTCGGGAGAGGTCCTGTCTGGGGGCTCCGGGGAGGTCATAATGGGGGGCTCCGGGGAGGTCATGATGGGGGGCTCCAGAGAGGTCCTGTCGGGGGGCTCCGGAGAGGTCCTGTCTGGGGGCTCCCGGGACGTCCTGTCGGGGGGCTCCGGAGAGGTCCTGTCTGGGGGCTCCCGGGACGTCCTGTCGGGGGGCTCCGGGGAGGTTGCGCTGCGCAGGACTGGAAACAGAGTGGGATGTTTTTCTCCACATCTGGACTAAGGGCTTGGACCAGAACCTCCCCAAGCCCCTTCCCTGGACCACTCTGGTGAATCACATTTCGATTTATTGTTTTTGTTTTTTTTTTTGAGATGGAGTCTCCCTCTTTTACCCAGGCTGGAGTGCAGGGGCGCGGTCTCGGCTCACGGCAACCTCCGCCTCCCGGGTTCAAGCGATTCTGCTGCCTCAGCCTCCCGAGTAGCTGGGACCACAGGCACCCGCCACCACGCTCGGCTAGTATTTTGTATTTTTAGTAGCGACGGGGTTTCGCCATGTTGACCGGGTTGTCCTGGAACTCCTGACCTCGTGATCCACCGGCCTCAGCCTCCCAAAGTGCTGGGATCACAGGCGTGAGCCATGCACCCAGGCTAATTTTTGTATTTGTAATAGCAATGGGGTCACTATGTTGGTCAGGCTGGTCTTGAACTCCTGACCTTGCATGGTCTGCCTACTCAGGCCTCCCAAAGTGTTGGGACTACAGGCATGAACCTGGCCTAAAACCTAGAATTATAAAGGGCTTTGAAATCTACAGGGTCTCACTGGGCGCGGCGGCGGCTCATGCCTGTCATCCCAGCACTTTGGGAGGCCAAGTTGGGCAGATCACGAGGTCAGGAGTTCGAGACCATCCTGGCTAACACGGTGAAACCCTGTCTCAACTAAAAATACAAAAAATTAGCCGGGCGTGGTGGTGGGCACCTCTAATTCCAGATACTCGGGAGGCTGGGGCCGGAGGATCGCTTGAACCCGGGAGGCGGAGGTTGCCGTGAGCCGAGATCACGCCACTGCGCTCCAGCCTGAATGACAGTGCAGGACCGTCTCAAAAAGAGAAAACAACAAAAAAAAAGCCCTTAAATCTTCATCGTGCATTCAGCAGGGGTTTATCGAGCACCTGCTACGCACCAGGCCCTGCTCTAACTTCTGTGGACAACACACAGATGTCCATCTGGGGAGCCAAAGGGGGAGACGGTCGTGGAAAAGCCACAGAATGTAAGGGGCTGGGGGATGTCGGGTGGTATCACAGGTGTCGAGAGGCGGCTTGGTGGCTCACGCCTGTAATCCCAGCGCTCTGGGAGGCGGAGGTGGGCGGATCGCCTAAGGTCAGGGGTTCAAGACCAGCCTGACCAACATGGTGAAACCTCGTCTCTACTAAAAATACAGAAATTAGTTGGGCATTGCGGCGGGCACCGGTAATCCCAGCTACTCGGGAGGCTGAGGCGGGAGAATGTCTTGAACCCCGGAGGTGGAGGTTGCAGTGAGCCGAGATCGTGCCACTGCAGTCCAGCCTGGGCGACAGAGCAAAACGCCGACTCAAAAAAAAAAAAAAAAGGTGTGAGGAAACAACGCGGAAGGGAAAGGGTGCTCACAGGTGTGTGCGTCCGTGTGTGCGTGCGTCTGCGCATGTTAGGGGTCGGGGGCTGACCCTTTGAACAGGAATTCAGGGAGCCTCAGCGAGAAGGCAACATTCAGGCAGAGACCGGAGGGTGAGGAGGAGGGAGCCGGGGAAAGATCTGGAAGAAGGGTCTTCCAGGCAGAGGGCATGGCCGTGCAAAGGCCCTGGGGCAGGACGGCGCTTGGCATGCTGCAGGAGGCCCGTGGCTGGAGCCGAGTGAGGAGGGGGAGACCGGGCGGGTCGTGCAGGTTCCTGTGGGCCACGGAGAGGACACAGGCTTTGACCCCAAGGCAGGGGCCATGGAGGGGGGTGGGACCTGGGCTGGGGACGGTGCTCGGTACATGCATGTTGAGTTGATGTGTGTTGCTCCGGCCGCGTGGGGCGACCCAGTCCTCCTGTGTCCCGCAGCACAGGTGCGGACCCCCAGCCCCGCGTGCTTGTCAAGGCTCGGGTGGGCCTGCCAGCGGACTCACCGGGGATGGCCTGGCGGTGGCTGAGCTCCAATCCGGGCAGCCTCATGGTGGCCTGGCAGTGGAGGGCGGGCGGGGCGGGGGTCCCCAGGGGCGGTAGCCGCCAGCGCTGTGTCACCCTGAACAGCACGTCCTCGTCCTCCTGGGGCTCGTCCTCCTCCTCCTCCACCTCCACCTCCAGGTCCAGGGCCTCGGCCCCCGCCAGCTCCCGGCCCCCCAGGAGCAGGGAGAAGGAGAGCGCGCTGGGGTCCGCGGGCGTCACCTTGTGGGCCGTGCAGGCCACCTCCGGGTCAGCAGGCCCCAGGGCTGCCGGGGACACCGTCAGCGGGTCCGGGAAGGCTGTGATGGAGGGTGGGCGCGAGGGTGAACCGGAGTCGGGGCTGCACAGGAGGGACGGAGGGGCTTGGGTCTGGGCCGTGGATGCGTGGGGCTGCTGGTGAGCAGGCGGGGGCCGCGGCCACACCCTGGGGGGCTGGGATACGCTGGGGGAGGGGCCCGGGCCGGCCCGGGCTGGGGGTGAGTCGGGGGACGCGCAGGCTGGGCCTGGGCTGGGGCGCTGCGCAGCGAGCTGGGGCAGGGTGTGCAATCCCGGAGGCTTCCCGGAAGCAGTGGCACGGGGCAGGGGCCGCGGGTCCGAGGGTTGGGGGAGGCGGGCGCCCGGGCCTCACCGTACACCAGGAGCCGCACGGCGTGCTGGAAGGTGAGGCCCGCGCAGGAGCCCACGCACACGCGGGTCCCGGCCGCCGACAGCGAGGCGTTGCGCACGGTGAGGACGCTGCGGCCCGCGTCCGACTGCACGGCGCCCAGGCTGGTGTCCAGGCCCCGCCACTGAACCGCGGCCGCGCGGCCCCCGCAGGCCAGGCGGCAGGTGAGCTGCAGCGACGCGCCCCGGGCCACGGCCACCGCGGGCTCCGCGGGCTCCACCTGCAGGGACTGCGCTGCGGCGACCGCGGTCCGGCTCAGTCCCGCAGAGCCCCCGCCCCGCTTCTGCCCCCCTCCCGGACCCTGCGCTGCCGTCCCGGCCCCTACGCCCCCGCCGCTACCCCGACCTCCAGGCTCGGACCCTGAGCCCCGCCCCGACCCCGCCTCTGCTCCAGTCCCCCGAACCCCAGAACCCCAGCTCCTAGCGCTGGTGTCGCTGACGGTCGGGGGCCGCGCAGAGCCCCCCAACTTCCTCTCTCAGCCTCTGCCTCCTCCGGCAGGACCACCAATCACTCCCCTCTCTCCAGCGCCCCCTCCCTTCCTGAGCCCCCTCCTCTCTCCTGAGCGTCCTCCCCTCTGCACCCCCTCCTCTCGGGCGCCCCCCTCCAGCCCCCCTCTCCACCCCCTCCCTTCCTGAGCCCGCTCCTCTCTCCTGCGCCCCCTTCCTTCCTGCGACCCCTCCTGACCCCCTCTTCTGTCCCGCGCCCCCTCCCCTGCTCACCGCGGCCTGGCGGGAGGAGCCCCAGAAGCCCCGCCAGCAGGAGGGCCAGGCCCCGATCCATGCTCGGTCCCCTCTGTCCCCGGCCGCCGGGAAGCGGCTTAAATAGCGGCGCCCGCTCCTTCCCGCCGCCCCGCGACCCCGCTCCTCGGCCCCCCCCGCCCCCCGCTGCTCCCCGGGGACTTCCCGAGGGGCTTTCCCGGCCTGACCCCCGACCCTGGAGGCGGCAGAGAGGCAGGGGCTGGGGGCCAAAGACGGGGTGGGGGCCCCGGGGCCAGCCGGGACGGGCGGGCAGGAAGGTCTGGGTCCGATCCAGACCCGGTTTTCGGGGACGGAAGATCGCAGACAGAGGCCGGAGGGTCGAAGTCAAGTGCAGGGAAGTGGGCAGAGGCCGGGCTGGTCCCACCCCCGACGGCGGGTCCGCCTGCGCTTTGCCCGGAGGCCGCGCGGGGACGCCAGAGAGCAGCTCGGCCAGCTCCGGAGCTGCGGGGCTGGGTCTTGTGGGCTGGGGTCCCCTGGGTCGGGTGAAGGTCGCTGGGGATGGAGGCCCCCGGGCTGGGGGCTCCTGGGGTCGGGTGAAGGTCGCTGGGGATGGAGGCCCCCGGGCTGGGGTCCCCTGGGTCGGGTGAAGGTCGCTGGGGATGGAGGCCCCCGGGCTGGGGTCCCCTGGGGCGGGTGAAGGTCGCTGGGGATGGAGGCCCCCGGGCTGGGGTCCCCAGGGCCGGGTGAAGGTCGCTGGGCATGGAGGACCCCGGGCTGGGGGCCCCTGGGCCGGGGGAAGGTCGCTGGGCATGGAGGCCCCCGGGCTGGGGTCCCCTGGGGCCGGGTGAAGGTCGCTGGGCATGGAGGCCCCCGGGCTGGGGTCCCCTGGGCCGGGTGAAGGTCGCTGGGCATGGAGGCCCCCGGGCTGGGGTCCCCTGGGCCGGGTGAAGGTCGCTGGGCATGGAGGCCTCTGGGCTGGGGGCTCCTGGCTGCGGGGAGCTGTGAGACCCTCCAGGACCTGGAACAGGTCACCCCATCTCTGAGCCTGGCTTCCCGCCACCGTATAGGCGGGGACCGCCCACTTGGCCGGCCTGGCTGAGCCTGGGAGCCTGAGCGGGGGCTGCCTCTGTTCCTTGGTCTACCTGGAGACCTGGATCTGGGTCCACAAGAGAAATCCGGAAGGGACGCTGGCTGGGTCCGCACTCACAGCTGCCATATTCCCAGTCCTGAGAACCTCACCTTCCAAACGCTGGAACCCATCCACCTGTTCCTCCCCGTTGCACTTCGTGGCCTGTTTGCCCCACTGGGCATGCTGACACCCCTAAGCTCCTGGACTGGGGAGCCGTGCACCCCCGGGCCCTCCCAGGGCCTCTGCACGAGCTGCTCCTCACCTTACCCAGATTCTGCCCCCAGCCTCGCTTCCCCTCCTGGGCTGTGGTTCTGAGGACACGCCTCCAAGCTCAATGAGGGCCTGTGGTGGCAGAGGTGAGGGCCGGCTCCCCTCCACGGGGGCCTGTCCCTGTGACCCCCAGACCCCATGTACTGCAGGCACGCAGGAATAAAATAATGGAGCAGTCCTGCTGACCTCAGCGTGTGCCTGTCTGTGCCTCAGTTTCCCTGGCCATGGAATTAAAGGGAGCAGCCAGTCCATGGGGTGCTAAGCTTTGCCAGTTGCCTTACCTGTCAGAGGAGGGAAACTGAGGCCCAGAGGAGGGGCTGGAACCAGAGGAGGGAAACTGAGGCTCAGTGGAGGGGCTGGGACCAGAGGAGGGAAACTGAGACCCAGGGCAGGGGTTGGGACCAGAGGAGGGAAACTGTGGCCCAGGGTAGGGAAACTGAGGCCCAGCAGAAGTGCTGGGATCAGAGGAGGGAAACTGAGGCCCAGGGGAGGGAAACTGAGGCCCAGGGGAGGGAAACTGAGGCCCAGGGTAGGGGTTGGGACCAGAGGAGGGAAACTGAGGCCCAGGGTAGGGGTTGGGACCAGAGGAGGGAAACTGAGACCCAGGGTAGGGAAACTGAGGCCCAGCGGAATTGCTGGGATCAGAGGAGGGAAACTGAGGCCCAGGGTAGGGGCTGGGACCAGAGGAGGGAAACTGAGGCCCAGGGGAGGGGCTGGGACCAGAGGAGGGAAACTGAGGCCCAGCGGAAGTGCTGGGATCAGAGGAGGGAAACTGAGGCCCAGGGGAGGGAAACTGAGGCCCAGGGTAGGGGTTGGGACCAGAGGAGGGAAACTGAGGCCCAGCGGAAGTGCTGGGATCAGAGGAGGGATACTGAGGCCCAAAGGAGGGGCTAGGTGCAGAGGAGGGAAACTGAGGCTCAGGGTGGGGAAACAGCCGTCTCGGCGTGGTGAGGGCCCAGGTGTGTGAGCTCACAGCCATGTCTCCCTGGGTCCCCTCCCCCTCCTGCCCAGGCCAGTGCCGGGAAAGGCCTCACCGGAAGGCGGACTCCAAGGAGCAGCCCTCCCCAGCCGGAGGTGCGGGCCCTTCCCGGGAAGCTGGCCCTTAACCCGGGCGGGGGGAGCAGGCTTGGTGAATGGGCGGCTTCCCCGCCCCTGACCCCACTTCCTGCGGGGGGAGCGGCCGTGGGCGAGCCCCGCCGTCCTGGGCCCTGTCCTGCGCCCGCCCCGCTGGGTCAAGTGTGGCGATCATGCCGCTCACACTCCGAGTGCGGAGTCCTCACATCCGCAGGCTTGCGGGGCCGGGAACACGACGCGGCTGGGGCACCCCCAGGACAGGGCGGGTGGGTGGATACAGGGCGCAGGACGTGGAGTTCTCAGAGGAAGAGGGACCCGCGGGTGCAAAGGGGCAAAGGTGGGGAAGGCGGGGGTGAGGGAGACACGCAGAGACAGGAAGAGACAAGGCAGAGAGACACAGGGAGGCAAAGGGACGGAGAGACAGAGGCAAGACGGAGGCCTGAGGGTCCGGGAGGACCCCAAGACCCCCGGCGCCCGAGTCCTAGTCCCACAGCAAGGCCGCTGCCAGCAGGGACTGCACAGCATCCTCCACAGCTACGGGGACCTCCCTTTTGTCCTGGGGAGACTCGAGACCGCCCCCAACATTGACCCCTTCCCGGCATTGTCCTCAGCAGCCTCCAGCAGGAAGCCCCCTTCCCACGGAGGGTCCCAGTCGTCCCACCAGCCCCAGACCCCACATCCTGGCCTTCCTGTCCACAGCAGCCGAGGGGCTGTTCCAGATGACTGCGGCCCTGAGGGAAGGGGCCGTGGGGGCGCTGGTGTCCGGGACTGAGCACGCCCCCAGGCCCCGACAGACCCTTCTCGGCCCAGCTGGGCCAGCCCTCCCGGCTCCCACCCACAGATCAGTTTTGGGGTCCTCATGGCTTTGCTTTGGAGTGAAGACCCCCATTAGGGCAGGGCCTCGTTGTTGGGCAACGCTTGAACCCAGTCCAAGGACCCCAGACCTGAGGGTGTCAAGGAGAGGGGGGGAGGAATGAGACTGATCGAGGCTGCAGGGAGGGGTTGTTCAATAAGTAACCATGTGTGTGCATGTGTGCATATATGTATGTGTGTGCACACGCATGTGTGCGCTGGGGGTGGGTCTGGCTCCCATATTGGGTTTTGTCGAGCCCCTCCCTGCAGGCTGGTGGAGGTGATCATGCCACTGGGCCTGGGCAGGGCTGACTGGCCTCCCTGGGGTCTGTGACTGCCTGGTGAGGGGCTGGGGCCGAGTGCTTCGTCCCTAGCAATCCCCAGGAAGCTGGACATGAGCCCAGGGGGTGACACCGGTGTGGTGGTCTCTAGGGCAGCCCCACCTGAGCTGATCAGGAGGGGTCTGGGGGGATGGGCATCCATGGGGCAAGAGGCACACTGGTGAGAGCTGGCTTGGGCTTGGAGCCCTTGCAGGCGCTCTGAAGCCTCAGCTCTTCCAGGGGCACCTCCAGGCTCACCCCAGCTTCCACAGCTCCGTCTCACGGGTTAAAGGGCTATTCGAGCTGCTTCGAAGACGGGGGCCCAGCCAGGAGTGGCACAGGCCTCTCCGGAGGGTCTAGGAGGCTAGAGGGGCACAGGCCACCCACACGTCACAGTGAGAGACACTGAATTGTCTATGAACTGCACTCACGGGGTTTGAGACTAGAGAGCTGGCATTTCCGCATCGCAAACACCATAAAAGGCACCGAAGTGTTTCTTAAAAAGCCCTGTCTTGCTGCACGGCCGCTCGCCGCTGTCATCCCAGCACTTTGGGAGGCTGAGGCTGGTGGATCACGAGGTCACGAGTTCGAGACCAGCCTGAACAACATGGTGAAACCCCGTTTCTACTGAAAATAGAAAAATTGGCCGGGCGTGGTGGTGCACATCTGTAACCCCAGCTACTCAGGAGGCTGAGATTGGAGAATCAGTTGAACCCGGGAGGCGGAGGTTGCGGTGAGTCGAGATCGCGCCATTGCCCTCCAGCCTGGGCGACAGAGTGAGGGGCTGCCTCAAAAAACAAAAACGAAAACAACCCTGTCTTTTCCAACTTGGCTCGGCTCTAAGGCATTGCAGGTGAGTCCGATTCCAGCACAGCTCCGTGCGAAAGCGGGGACAGGATGGTCCGGGAGAGGGTACCGGGTACAGGGCCTTCACGCCACAGGGCAGCTTCATTGCACTGGATACAGGCTCCTCGGAGTCAGCTTAGCACCGCCCTGGGCGCGTCCACACCTCATGTAATCCCCCACGGGCCCGGGACAGAACACATAGACCTCTTCTTCTTTTTGGTTTGCACCTGTTTATGGCAAAATACAGCACCACTCACTGGCTCCTGTGCAGCCCGGGAACCCGGCAGGGTGAATGCAGCTGTGGCCCCTGCTGTCTGCAGAACCGTCCCAGCCCTCCCGGATCACGAGGTCGGGAGTTTGAGACCATCCTGGCCAACATGGTGAAACCCCGTCTCTACTAAAAATACAAAAATTAGCCGGGTGTGGAGGCAGGGACAGGAGAATCACTTGAACCTGAGAGGCGGAGGCTGCAGCGAGCCGAGACTCCAGCCTGGGTGACAGAGTGAGACTCCGTCTCAAAAAAAAAAAAAAACCAACCAAAATGAACGGTCCCAGCTCTGCCGCCCGCACTCTGGCTGGATCCTGTCCACTCCGCTCTGTGGGTTTGCTTCCTCCAGGAGTCACTCAGCCTTTCCAGAGGACTGGACTGTGGGTGGCCGTCCCTGGCCTCAGTACTCCAGGGTCCCGGGTGCGGGGGCAGAGTGTGAGGGCGTGGCTGGGAAGGGGCTGTGGCGGGCAGTGCGGACCCTGGACCAGCGCCGGGCTCATCCTGTGTGGGCAGACGCAGCAGCGCCCCGCTCCGGGTTGGTGGCCTGAGGAAGGCATCCTGTGCAGGGCTCTGTGGGCGGCTGTGGGGGGGGTCCCAGGCCCTGGTGACAGAACCCACACCTCTCGTCTCCGGGCTGCCTTCTCACGGCCGGGGCGCCGGGCTCTCCTCCTCCCCACGCTCGCCAGCCCGTCTGGAGCTCCTGTCCTGCTCGCTGGGGTGTGGGGTCAGTGATGCCCAGACCGGCTCCGGCACTCCCTGGCCACCCTGCCTGGGCCTCAGCTTCCCCTTCTGTATGGCAGAGGCTGGCGTGCCGATAAACTGGGTGGCTCTGACTGCAGCTCCTGAGGCTCCTGGGCAGGTTCCACAGAAACTGCTGGCCAGGGATGGTGCTCCCCTGCGCCCCCAAATCCCCTCCCCATCTCCTGCAGCAAAGGGGGTGTGCACAACCCCAGGCAGAGAATTCCAGCAAGATGCCCCCCATGGTGTGGTGCACGCGGGACCCCAGGCCCTGGGCGACCCGCAGTGTATGGAGAGGGCTTGGTGGGGCGTCGGGAGGCGTGGGGGTCTGCAGACACGGCGGGGTGGAGGCCGACGGGTCACGTGTGTTCGGTTCCTGGCCCGGCCGAGGCCCTGGGCAGGATTCAGAGCAGGATTCTCCATCAGCCCCTAGCGTGGGAGCCCGAGGGTCTGCCCAAGACCCCCCAGAGCTCCTGCCACTCCAAGAGGAGCAGAGGTTGTCATGGTGCCGGTGCGTCTGCCGTCCAGGCCTTCGAACTCCTGCCTGACACCCGGTGGCCCCTGGGCCCGTGGGGTCTGCTGAGAGGCTGTTGGGCTCGAAGGCTGTGCCCCCAGTGCCCCCTACTGGCGGCTGTCTCACTAGCTGATAGAGGGGCCCCAGCAGAAGCCCTGGAGGGGTCTCTGGTGGGCTGCCGGGCAGGAACTGCACCATTGGTGGCTCCCGAGGAAGGACAGGTCTGTGTATCCATCTGATTTGGCCAATTCTTAGCTGCCCCAGCCCTGGCCCACGTGGGGGTGAACGTGGGGGCCGATGCAGACGCCTCCTCCACAAGGTGTGCCAGGCCAGGAGGGGCCCACACTTCCCGCCAGCTCCAGGCTGTGTCTCCTGATGGAGCCTGCACCCCCCACGGGACGAGGACGGTGCCCAGTGAGCTTTTTCAGAGCCCACGCTGGCCCCCAGATGCGGATGCGCAGCAGGACACCGAAAGGTGAAAGGCACGGGACAAGCCACCCACACACGTGGGGCCCTGGTGGGTCTGGGATCCTGACACACAGCCAAACCCTCCCCAGGGAAACTGAGGCACAGAGAAGGGATGGCTTCCTCTCCGTCCCTGTTCCCTCAGCTTGAAGCCTCAATGGCTGTGTCTTCCGGGAGCCCCCAGCGTCCCGAGGTGAACCGCACCGGCCTGTCTGCAAGGGGCCATCAGCCCTTCCAGGCCAGCGCCCCCAGCGCACTGTGCCTCCCGTCTCAGTGCCTCCCATCTCAGCGCCTTCACCGACACGCGGCTTGCCTGCTGGGTTCGCGCCAGGGCCCAGGGCTCATCTGACTCCCGGCCTTGGGGCTTCAGCACCTTCCCCACACACGGCTCCTCTGGGCTTCTCTGATCTCCAGGGCCACCCTGGACGGCCCCGGGTGGCGAGCAGGGCCCCACTCTACGGCCTCCCGTCCTGCCGGCCGCTTCCTATCTGGCTCCCCATAAATGGGAAGCATCTGAGGAAGGGTCTGTGCCTAGAACCGGCAGAAGCGACTCCCCTCAGCGGGGCGGGGGTGGGGGGAGGCTGAGACCCCCAGTCCGGGCCTCCATCATCTCCGTGGCTCTGCTGCACAGGGGCTGGGGCCCCTCCTGAAACCTTAGACCCTCCCCCGGGGCCATGGCCTCCATCCTCTCCGTGGCTCCACTGGAGTCTAAGACTCCTGGGCCGCAGCCTCCATCCTCTCTGCGGCTCCGCGCTGCACGCCCTGAAATCTGTTTTTATCTCAGGAGATGGGAAACAGTTGGAACAGCTGAAGGCACCCGGCCCAGGGAAGGTGAGGACGCGGGCAGGGTGGGAGGTCAGTCCTGACAGCAAGTGGAGACGCAGCCAGCGCCGCCTGAAGCTTCCTTTCTTACTCTTCTGAGGAGTCTCACTCCGTCGCCCAGGCTGCAGTGCAGGGGCGCGATCTCGGCTCACTGCAGCCTCCGCCTCCCGGGTTCAAGCGATTCTCCTGCCTCAGCCTCCTAACTGGGACTACAGGCGCGCGCCACCACGCCCAGCTCATTTTTGTGTTTTTAGTAGAGACGGGGTTTCACCCTGTTGGCCAGGCTGGTCTTGAACTCCTGACTTAGGTCATCCGCCCGCCTCGGCCCCTCAAAGTGTTGGGATGACAGGCGTGAGCCACCGCGCCCCCCTTTATGTTTCACATGATTTATTTTACTTGTTCCTGCCCATTTCTTTTCTTCTACCGTGGCCGCTGGACGTAGGGCTCAGCTCGCTTCTGGGGATGAAGGAGAGGGCTCCGGCCTCTCTCGGCGCCGGGCAGGGGCCGTGCTTGGGGCCACATGCGGGTGTTCGCCCTGGACTGGGGCGCTCCCCGGGCCTGGAGTTGGGGCAGAGCCGCAGCCTCGCGGCTGGGAGGCTTCTCTGCTGCAAACCCGCGGCCTCGGAGCGCGCTCGCTCTCCACTCCCCGCCCGGCCCGCGCTGAGCCCTGGACACCCGCGCGCACCCCGTCCCTGCTGCGCGCTCCCACGGGGTTCGGGGTTCTCACCGGCTGCCATCCCGACCCCAGGAAACACGAACTCTAACCTGGCACCTGTGGTGGTCACGACCGGGAAAGGGGAGACCCTGGCTTCGAACTAGGGGGACGCCAGGGACGCAGCCGGCTCCGCCCCCGAGGATGGCGCCAGGCGTGTCGGGTCCCGGGCGTGGGAAAGCGCGCGCGGAGGGCTGGGGGGACGCGCCTGGCTGTAAGAGGGGCGCAGGCGCCGGGCACAGTGCCCCCAGGCCCGACGAACGCAGGGAGCCCGTGTGGGGCGCAGGACACCGGGCTGGACCGGGCCCGGCCGGGGAGGGTGTGGGGCTGGGCCACGGCCCT
The DNA here is from genome assembly GCA_963574635.1 of Cheracebus regulus. Classification (NCBI taxonomy): domain Eukaryota; kingdom Metazoa; phylum Chordata; class Mammalia; order Primates; family Pitheciidae; genus Cheracebus; species Cheracebus regulus. Next base: position 5,584 of record CAUYQU010023590.1, on the reverse strand, counting down.
CGGCTGTGCTCGGAGGGCGGGTCAGAGGTCGGAGGTCGGGCTGGAGGGCGGGTCAGGGGTCGGGGGGCTCCGGGTCGGGGCCGCGCTCGGCACTCACAGCGCCACCGCCCCTGCCGACGACCTTCGAGCCGCAGGGCGCAGCGGACCAGCCGCTCCTCCTCCTTTTCGCGGGTCTCCGGGCGCCAGTCCCCCAGCCACGCCCACAGCTCCCGGCAGCCCCCGTGCCGCCCCGCCACTGGACCACAACTCCCGCCATGCCCCGGGGCGCAGGGCTCCCGGGCGTGTGGCCCACAAGGCTTTGCGCGGCGGCGCGGCCCCTCTAGCCCGCGGTCCTCCGAGCTCGCGGCTGGCTCGCCCCGCGGTCGGTCTCCTCGCGTTCCCACTGGGGGGCGCCTGTTAGTTTAACACAAATTGACTTATTTATTTATTTGACACCGAGTCTCGCTCTGTCCCCAGGCGGGAGCGCAGTGGCGCGGTCTCGGTTCCCCGCAACCTCCGCCTCCGGGGTTCAAGCGGTTCTCCTGCCTCAGGCCCCGCGTAGCTGGGATCGCAGGCGCGCGCCACCATGCCCGGCTTACTAGTATTATTTTTTAAATTTTTAAGTGTTTAATATTTTTAGTAGAGACGGGGTTTCACGATGTAGGCCAGGCTGGTCTCGAACTCCTGACCTCAGGGGATCCACCTGCCTCACGCTTGTTATTTTGACACAGGGTCTCGCTCTGTGGCCCAGGCTGCAGAGCAGTGGCGCGATCTCGACTCACCGCAACCTCCTCCTCCCAAGAGCTCAAGCCATCCTCCCGCCTCCACCTCCCAACCGGGGCTGCCTGGTCCCGGGAGGCCCGGCCTGCTCACGTTCTAGTGCGCAGATGGGAAGAGAGACGGTAAGCCGAGTACGCCGTGAGCCCGGGCCTCATGCCAGGGCAGGGCGGCGCCGGGAACGACGGACGGTGGCTCTCCGCTGCTGCGCGCGCCGCGCCCTGCGTCCTGCAGGCGCCCCTCGTGGCGGCCGGCGGGAGCGCCGCCGCCGCGCGCAGACCCCTGCGAACCTCGCGGCTGCTTCGGTATCCGCTCCGCCCGCCACTGCACTGGCAGAGGGGTGGAACGTGCCGCCCGGACAAAGAAACAGGCGGGGAAAGGGGGCCGGCGTGCGGAGGGGCAGGCTGTAGAATCAAGGCGGAGGTCCAGATGGGCCGGGCAGCGTGGCTCGCCCCTGTAACCCCGGCACTTTGGGAGGCCGAGGCAAGCCCATCCCTTGAGGTCAGGAGTTTGAGACCAGCCTGGGCAACACGGTGAAAAGAGCCCCAACCCGTGTCTATTAAAAAGTACAAAAACCGGTCGGGTGGGGTGGCTCACGCCTGTCATCCTGGCACTTTGGGAGGCTGAGGTGGGTGGATCCCTTGAGGTCAGCAGTTTGAGACCAGCCTGGGCAACATGGTGAAACCCCGTCTCTTAAAAAACACAAAAATTAGGCAGGTGTGGTGGCGTGTGCCTGTAATCCCGGCTGCTTGGCGGGCGGAGGCAGGAGAATCGTTCGGACCCCGGAGGCGGAGGTTGCAGTGCGCTGAGATCCGGCCACTGCCCGCCAGCCTGGGCGACAGAGCAAGAGTCCCTCCCAGAAAAAGAAAAAAAAATCAATCAATTAAACAACCAATCAGTGGTCCAAGGAGGATCCTGGAGATGGAGACTTGAGTAGTGAGTTGCAGGAGGGGAAGGGGTTGGCAGCCAAGCCTGGCACGCAGAGGGCACGGGGCGTGCCAGGCAGAGGGCACGGGGCGTGCAGGGGCTGAGGCCGGAGGGACCGACAACAGCGGAGAGGGGACAAAGGACCTGCCCGTGTGCGACCTCGTAGGCGACCGCTCTCCAGCCCCCAGGCCCTCGGAAGACAAGCCCTCCCTTCCTCTGAAGCTCAGTGTCCTCGTCCGCTCATGGGGCCTTGCCAGGCGTGGGCTGGTGCCCAGCGGAGCCTGAGAGCGGGTCCTGTCCTCACTGTCCCCCGGGGCCAGCGGGCTCTTTCTGGGTGAGGACGGCAGCTGGCAGGTCCTCTGTGTCCTCCGGGAAGAACAAGCCTCCCTTGTTCGAGTCGCCGGCACACAGGGGCGGGCGGCGGCGGATCGCGTGAGCCTGAGTCAGGGGTCTGGCCGCCGGACAAAGGACAGCCCCGGGCGCCCTCAGGGAGCGGGAAGTGGCAGATCACAGCGGCCGGGAGCACGAGCTGACCCTGGACGGCCCGGCGGCAGCACCACGAACACCCGGCCTCCCTCTCTTGCCGCAGCCGGAGGATGTGTTTTAGGAAGGAACGGTGGGGGCCGGGCGCGGGGGCGCACGCCTGGCATCCTGGCACTGGAGACGGAGGCGGGCGGATCACCCGAGGTCAGGAGTTTGAGACCAGCCTGAACAATATGGTGAAACGCCGTCTCTACTAAAAATACAAAAACTGGCCGGACGTGGTGGCGCGAGCCGGTAATCCCAGCTACCCGGGAGGCTGGGGGAGGAGGATCCCTTGAACCCGGAGGCGGAGGCTGTGATGAGCTGAGATTGCGCCACTGCGCTCCAGCCTGCAGACAGAGCAGACTCTCCCGTAAAAAAAAAGGAAAAAAGACAAAAGAGTGGTGGGAACTTGGGGTGGGTCTGGGGGCTCACACCTGCCCCGGTGCCTGGGAGGCCGAGGTGGGAGGATCGCTTGAGCCCAGGAGTCCGAGGCTGCGTCGTGTTTCCGTCCTCGGCGAGCGGTGACGGCGCCCCTGCGCTCCAGCCTGGACGGAGACCTGGTCCCCAGAGGAGAGCGGTGGGAACTTGGGTGCGCAGCAGCCGCGGGAGTGACGTCGCCATCGCAGCTGTCCGCGAGTTTCAGTCCACTCACTTCAGGAGGCGCGCGCGGGGCTCCTGGGCCGGGGAGCTGCGTTCCGGACGCCTCGGGCGGCGCGGGGGTCGGGCCAGCCAGCGCCTGCCTCTCCATGCTCCCGTGTGCACACGCGCATGTTCGCCTGCCCGTGTGCCGTGCAGGGGTGTGTGGGTGTGTGTGTGTGTGTGTGTGTGTTCACCTGCTTGTATACTGTGCAGGCGCGTGCATGTGTGTTCACCTGCGTGCCGTGTGCCGTGCAGGCATGCGCGTATGTGTTCACCTGCCCGTGTGCTGTGCAGGGGTGTGTGTGTGTATGTGTGTGTGTTCACCTGCCCGTGTGCCGTGCAGGCGTGTGTGAGCCTGCCTGTGTGTGCCTCGTCTGTGTGTACACCCACGTGGTGTAAATGTGCACGCATGTGTAAGCGCATGTGTGTGTGGTGTGTGTTTCATGGAAGAGCCCAGCAGGGACCCTCCACAGACAACTACGCAGGTCAGCAGGTCGTTCTCTAGGCTGAGTTCACACCCGCCGTTCCAGGACCCCTCCCTCTCCCTCTCCTCACCCACAACGGGGTTTCACCCTGTTGGCAAGGATGGTCTCGATCTCTTGACCTCATGATGTGTCCACCTTGGCCTCCCAAAGTGCTGGGATTGCAGGCGCACCCGGCCAAAGGTTCTCACTTCTTTCAGGCCTTTGCTAACATTTCACTTCTTTGGTGCGGCGGTGGGGGTCTTCCTGGTCACTGTACATGAAGTCCCAACTCTGCCCTGAGGTTTCCTTTCTGTGATCGCGTCCCTGCACTCCAGCCTGAGCACAGAATGAGATCCTGTCTCAAAAATAAATAAGAGACGTGTGCGTTCACCGCATTATTTGCTGTTGTCCCGAGCTGGAAGCCGCCTAGAAGCTCTGAGTAAATCACGGCATCTTCGTGGGATGGAGCATTGCCCGGCAACAGAGGTGAGTGACGGGACCAACCTCGCAGGCAGGGGAGGCGTCTCAGGAGTGCCCCGTCCCGTTCCTGTGCTGCACACAAGAGGCAATGCAGGGCCGGGCTTTTGAGGCAGGATGGCGGCTGACCGGTGGAGGGAAGGAAGGTGGCCGCAGGGGTGCCAGGGGCTTCCGAAGGTTCTGCAGACCTTATGCATCTCAGAGCTGGCCCCAGGGGGGCGATGAACCCCAAAGCTTCTGGGGAGCCGTGGGAGGAAGCGCGGACCGCCGCTCTCCGCTGCAGGGACTCGGAGGGTCCTGTGGACATCAGGGTGGGACGGTTCTCTGGGTGGGACGGTCCTGGCCGCTACAGGGTGCCCGGTGGCATCTCTGCCCCCACCCACTCTATGCCAAGAGCTCCCAGGTGTGACAACACAGATGTCCTTGGACATTGCCCAGGGTCCCCTGGGGGTGGTCACCTGGGCTGGGAACCCCTGGTCTGTTGATTTTAGCCCACCGTGATCTCATAGCTCCGTGTCTTTGGAACGAGGGTGAGCCTGCGTGCCCCGGGGAGTGGTGAGAGGCTCAGGCGGGGGGACGTCTGTGGTGAGGAGCCTGTGCTAGACGAGGTGGGAGCCGGGACGGGTGTCTGTGCAGGGCTCCCCGTGGTCACGTCGGAAGAGCTGGCTCTGGCAGAGATATAGAGTGGCCTTCTGGGACTAGGAGAGGCGTCCTGGGAATCCCCGAGGAGGTGGGTGTGGGTGTGGTGGGAGGATGGGGCCTGGACTGGGGCATGGCCATGGGCTGGAGAGCAGTGGCCAGATGCTGGGTGGGCTTTGGGTCCAGGACTGGGTGTTGGGTGTGGGCAGAGGAGTCAGGAAGCAGCCCCGGGGGTTTTGGTCCCAGCAAGCCGGGGTCTGGAGGTGCCATTTGCAGGCGTGGCGGAAGGCTGGAAGAGAGTGTTTGAATGATAACGGGGCCGGATGCCCTTGTCTTCAGAGCCTCCCTGTGGACTCAGGCTGACACATGCCCGTTTACGCAGGAGGAGACGGATGCCCAGCGGTGCATGACTCATCAGGGGTCACCCAGTGCCTGATCCAGAAACCTTGGTTCACAGGTGGAGGAGGAGGTCTGGCCGCGAAAGTCACCGCAGGAAATTGCCAAGGAGCAAGACCGGGTCCCGTCGAGGGGCGGGGCAGGGGCAGCACAGGAAGGTGGCCGGGGGAGGGGGTGACGTGGGGCCCAGAGTGGCAGGCGTGGGTCGGCAGGACGGGGCCCGCAGGGGCCAGGAACATTCTGGACTTGGGTCCTGGGTCCACTGCCTGCTAGCTTCGTGACCTCTGCTTCTGTTGGTGGTGAAGGTCATGGACCTGCTTGCGGGGTGGCGCCTGTGGGCATCGTCCTGGCCACAGAGCTGTTCTGCAGTAGAGTGTAACCTGCCACCTGCCAGGGGTGCCCTGCTGACCTCACCTTGTACACAGCAGGCGATTAATAAGTGCCCATCTATGAAGGCAGTGTTGGAAATAGATGCTCAGTGTCGCAAAGAAAAATCAGCAGAGGCAAAGGATCTTTCAGCAAAGTTTTTACTTCCTGGGCTGCAGGAGGGGTACCCTCACTAGCCATCGTGCCACGAGAGTACAATGAACAAAGGAAAAGCAGACACATTTATCCCTGATGCATTTGGGGCGGTCCTTACTGCTGTGTCTGATCTCCGTTGGCTGGAGCCAGACCTCACCATCTAAACTAAAACCTGATTGGCTAACAACTTAAAACTTTTCTAAACAGGTAAGAGCCATGGAGAGCTAGGACATGCCTGT